>JBAMIB010000053.1:588594-600604 GCA_037177415.1 Kaempferia rotunda | reverse complement strand
TTGATGATCTGATTAATGTGATCATGGCGATCTGACCGGCTCTGGATTGGTGATCCGATCGGTTTTGGTCTGCCATTCCGACAGGCCTGTAGCTGGTCGGCTAGGTTACTTGGTACTTCTCACCAGAAGATCTGTTGAAGCGGTCTTATGAATATCACTGTCCGAACGGCTGTTCTGTCCGGCTTTTGATCCCTTCTACACGGTTGAATCCGTTCGGCCTGAGACCTATTCTGATAAGCCGTTTAGTGATCTGGCCGGTTATTTGACTTCTGATCTGGTCTATTTCTTGACTTGACCAGTACTTTCAATGCTGACCTGACCCTTACCCTTACCAACCGGATCAATATAAATCCTTCTTTACTTCTCGTTGTTGTGCTCTGAGTTTAACCAAGTCGTTGCTACTTTTTACCGATCTAATGATGTTTTAAAATTATAGTAACACGTGGCGTTCCATTTACAGCGTGTACGTGTTTGCTAGAGTGGCACAGTTCGCTATTTGTGTCCGGACGAGAAGCCCAAGTTCAAGTCCATTTTAGATGAGCGTCTAGTTTGCTGACGCTTTCCCAGTCCATTTGATTTTAAGCCCAGGTGAACCCGCAATCTTCAATTTATCTTTTTTTTTTTTTTTTTGTAAAAAAAAAAATCAATAGAAAATTATGACTTGTTTATATATATATACTTAATTGATTTCGTGAAGCTTAAACTTAAATGATATTAATATTTTTTTTCACACCGAAAATATTTTTAAAATTTATTAGTAATTGATGTGGATGTGTATAATGGTAAGATTGTGATTAAGGAGGAGCTAAGGGGTATTGTGGTCATTTGATGTTTTGATATGGGTTTATTTATGTCGCTGTTCATCATCGTTAAGTAATGGTGTAGGATAGATATTTTTTTCTAATAGAATGATAAATTTTAGCGTTTTATAATTTATTCGGATGGTAAATAAAAAATTTAAGGGAATTAATCGAATCGAACTTGAAAAACGCCAGGCCGCTAACGTAGCACATCACGTGGATTGATACATCTAAATTATAAATTTAAAATTCTATATAAATTAATAAAAAAAAAATCAAATTTTATTTAAATGCACTGATATTTTATAATAATATTAAATAACATTTCGAACATACAAATTAATAATTTAAACTTCGAATGAAAATCTAGCTATTTTATAATAATTCATTAATTTGTTTCTAGGTATCGTCCACCGGCGTGATCGATCGCTCCGTGGCTATCCAACATTTTTAATGCCCACCGGTTCTCACCAGCAAGGCAGCAACTATTTGGCCTTAATCCATAAATAGATACAAAATCAGCTGTATAGTTAATGAGCAGCAACAAGTTGTTGAGGCTGTGAATTATGCTTGATTAAAATTAGGTTCTTCTTAATTAATTGTTTACGCGAAGTCAAAAGTAGTGTTTAAAAAAACCCGGCAACTTGAATTAATAACCGCCATGTCCGCCTTACTCCCTTCTTATAAAAACAGACGTACCACTTGGAAGCAATTCCATCAATTACCATATTCTTCTTCATCGACGTCCGATGGCTGCCTCGTTGCATTGCCGTCTCCTGCTCCTCTTGTTGGCTTTCTCGGCATTTGCTCTTCCAGCTGCACTCGCCGGACGTGGAACTCCGGCGAGCCTCGATGATAAGAAGGAGCCGGAATTCTTAAGCGTCCAGGAGGGCACCGTGCTCATTCCGGGAATAGGAAGGTACACGCTCGGAAGCCATGAGTTGCCGGCGGTCGAAGGTTTGGACAGCAGCGGCCCGGCGGCGAAGAGCGGTCAATTTCTTCCGGGGATCGACGACACCTTTGTGCCGAACCCCGGGTTGGAAATTCCAGTACGGCCGACGACACCTTGATTGAGCTAGCACTTCTTCGATTCATGACGTGCATGTTGGATTTGGTAATTAATAATTGTGATCGATATGATCGAGTTAGATTTGGATGATCTTGTGGAAGGTAAGGTGAGAGTAAATTTAATTTGGATATATAATCTAGTTGAATAAGTACGTACTGGTGTGTTAGAATTCCGACAATGTCGAACTCATTGGCGTTGTTATTGTTGTATTGCTGTTGTGAATTAATGTGGTGATCGATGGATCCAGTGATAATTATCGTAGTTTAATTTTCTCCCACTAAATATTGAAATAAGGATGCATGCATGCATGTGATGGAACTACTGTTTCATATTTATCCGATCATGTTCCTCAGTGCATGCACTTCCTAGAACCTTAACACTGAACTTTAACAGTGAGCAAATTATACAATATAAATTGGTTTGTTTATACAATGCCACCGGTCAATGTTAAAAATGATACACTTTTTTGTTAAAAAAACGAAAATGAGGATTTTTTTTACAAATATTATCATGTATGAAAATAAGAAAGCAATATAAGATTCAATTCTAATTACAAATCTTGCCATTTGTGATAAATGCACATATATAGGCATCTCAATTATTTTTTTAAGCTGAAATCATTTGCTAGCCGATTAATTTTGAAGGTGACTGATTTAATCTTATGGAAATTTTCTATTTACCATCAAGGTAAATCGGGAAACACTCATAACGGACGATCTATTTGCACGGTCAACTGTACATTAAAAAAATTATTCATTAATTCACTGAAATTGAAATATTTAATTTTTAAGTATTTTTATAGTACAGATAATTACAATCATCTTATGTGTTTCTCATAGTCAGTCATAAGATTATATGAAGAAAAGTACATTATCAGATCAAATTTATAGTCAGCAATCAATTATAACTAAAAAAAAATCTGAGATTATTATACGTGCTTCCTTAATAATTGACTCTTTGTTCCGTCCATGAAGAGTAATTTTAGGTACTTCAAAAATTAATCGGACATAATTATGGTACACTGAGGAATTAATAAAGGTCTCTTCGGAGCCGTATATATGATGATTAAGATATGGGAAGTTATCATATGAGATTTTGAGATTAAAACTCAGTCCATCCAAACATATATTTCCCTCATACCTTGACCATTTGCACTAATAGCTAATAGTCATCGTGATTTATTTCCTTCGTGCTAGCTTAGAGACGGATTGAATGAACGCTAAGGGCGAACGAATACCTTTTGCAAATGAGAAATTAATAAAGACATGACATTGAGATCGAACATTAAAAATGGAAAGAACAAAAAATGGGGTAAACTAAAAAAGACATGACATATCGTAATTATGGTGGTATTTATGGGCCTTTTATATTGGTGAAACGGGTGGTTTCGATTGGTCCTGTAACCATCATTTTAGATTTTTTTTTTTAAAATGATTTCTTAATAGTCAAAGTCATATTGATCGGTGGAAATCAATTAGTATAAAATAGACATGTCTTTTAATAGTCAATTAGAAATGGCTACCTTTTGTTTAAAATAAATATATCCTTTTATAGTCAATTAAAAATGGTCATATGATTTTTAGCTAATTAATTCATAATTAATTTTAGTTATATATTAGAGATATATGTAAAGTTAACTACTTAGATACTTCATGTATTAATCCCAATGATATATTGATAAAAAAAAAATGGAGCTTCGACCATGCATTATTAATTATAAGAAAAGGTTTAAAAATTATGACATACCCACGTGGAGAATTACAAGGCAATAAAAGTGTTCACAACTTGAAATGAGTGGACTTTAAATGTTTGACTCAACTCAATAAGAAAAGAAATTAGTTCGGTCATCTTAATAGATATTTCGCCATGACCGACAAATATCAGTAAAAAAAAATACGTATAAATATTTCATGATTTAAAAGTTTATTTACACAATTACACTTACACAGGGATGTATATCATATTGCCAGTTACATACGTTATTCACATGGATATGATTTTCTCACCTTTACATCTATAATTAGGTATGAAGATTAATTGAAGACAAAACCAAAATAATTACATATACAACACACATGTTGGTGTAGTGAAGGCTACTATTCAAGAATAAGACCAATTTTAAAAGCTTTTCAAAGGAAAAAAAGCAAATGTAATAGTATTTTAAACATTGCTCTTAAGACTTTATTTAATTTATAAATTGTACAACGTAAACATCACTTTGACGATTAGATTTAGTTAACTGTCTAAAATTTACACTGAGTAAGACAATTCAAAAAATAAGAGAAAGGATAGCAAAAAAAAAGTGTTTATTTTCCATCCAACTTAACCTCTTTATAAACAACCAAGCATATTGAAGGGAGCCCCCTTCATTCAGTGGAAACCCTCAACGAAAAGGAGCTCACCGAAATGATCAAAATATCCTCCTCTTCCGCATGACTTCATCTTCACCCCACATCATATTGTTATATATAAAATTTCTTCCACCTATAGTCATTTGACGGTCGCGCGGCCATAAATTAATCTCGTAATTTATCTTCCTTCGTACAACTTGAGAATGAATTATAAGGGAGCATGATGTGAATAATTCCATTTTACTACAATTGAATGCATTATTATAACAATAAATGTCAGATATAGTCGAAAAGACTATCGGTAATTCTCTCTTTTTTTTTTCTTAACAAAAACTTGCACCAAAGTTGATAACAAGATTTTCATGTTTATTCTTTTATATCAATAGGATTCCACTCTAGATCAATCAGAGTCCACTCTTCTAGCTCAGTCATTCATCCAATTTCTGTTCGACTTTGAGATCTTGCGAATATTGCTAAAAAATTTATTGCTCGAGTTAGATTTAATGAACCGGTCGAGATTTAGCATAGAATGGTAGATATGGATCTAACCGACGACGATTTCATATAAGAAAGTGCTAAGATGGCTCGGGTGTCTCCACCAGGAGCTAGAGGAGACCCAGCCGGAACCTTGTCATGTACTGCTTAAGCTTCAATTGGTGCTTTTGTGTTCTGTCATGGTCCTTCACTCCTTGTGAAGTTGTAACGCCAGTTTGTGGAGTTTAACCAATTGTCGCTGTCAATTCTAAGCGTTCGGTGTTAATTATCACGAGTCAAAATTATACAGAAAAAAAAATTCCCATCGAAAGAAAAACGTAAAAAAGAGGGCTAGTGGTCGTTCCAAGAGCTCGACGCGATGCGGGCGTAGAGGAACTCGTTCCAGGTGTCCGGCAAGCCCGGCAGGCACCAGTGTATACAGTCGGAGAAACGGGCGGGATCCGCCTGCTGCTCCGCCGTCAGCAGCTTCCCCTGTCGCAGCGTGTGCACCGACGTGTGCGCGTCCTTCCGGTACTCCGACATCGCCGTTATCTTCACGAACGTCGCCGGCACCTTCCTCCGCAGCCTCCCGATCACGTTCTCCGCCACCGCGAACAGCCTCCAATCCGTCCCGACATCGAGCGGCCGCCACCCGGACCAGTTCCCCACCGGCTCGGTCTCCAGCGCGCATTTGATCCCAGTCGGGTTGCCCCAATCCGTGCTCCTGCAATGTGATCACATCAGACTCGATGCTGTCGTGTTACTTACGTGGAGCCACATGTGTAGGACCCAAATTAAAGTCCAGATTTCCTTCTTTAATCAAATTGGTGCGGTTTGCAGGGGTGAAATCATTGCGTCCTTCGCGATTGATTTTGACATTATTAGCTCAATCCTGTTGTTTTATTCGGCCATGCCGTCGAGAAAGGAATCTGACCTGATGTGGTTCGGTGACATGCTCATGAAGAACACCATGGTCCGGTTCGGGTTCACGTTGTTCTGCACCCATTTGGCCCACGTGTTCAACACTCTCCTGTACGCCAGCGGCCGCTCCACCTCATCGTACTCCGTCGATCCTTCGTCGAACGATCCTCGTCTGTTTAGATGGAAATCAGACAGAAGCTGGAGTTGTTGGATCTGTTTACCAGTATCTATAGCTCGGATATATTAAAAAAATTTAGCTTCCAAATAACGCACAGGACTTTCATGGTGGGGGTGTTCATCCACCAGATGTAGGTGTTGAAGACGAGGTAGTCAACGTTCTTCCAGTTCTCGCCGTGCTTGTCGATGGATTTGGGCGTGATGATTCGATTCAGGATACTGTGAATCTTGGGGTCGTCGGAGTTGGATTCGACGAGGAACGGCGCCCAGTAGAATTCCACGGTCGCATTGTACTCCTATATATACGAATTCGATCAAAGACTGCATATCAAATATACATCAGAGTTGGTTGAATATGGATTACCTCGAGCCGGAAGACGCTGAGGGAGCCATTCTTTGTGAGGCTCTTCTTGTTCCATGGCACGGCAGATTGGACGAGGCAGACCATTGACTCCCATTGATTTCGATTCAGGGAATCGCCGACGAACATGAGCCGCTTCCCTCGCAGCCTATCTAGCATCACTTTCGCATCGAACCTGTTAAATTTTCATCAATTAGTTTAACTGATTAAGCATTAATGGAAGAATCGTAGTAATTCAATCAATTAGTTTCAGAATCGAAGTTCAAACCTGGGCAGCGTGCAATCTTTGGGCTGCCACCGCCACTTCTGGAAGCGGTCGTCGCGCCGGCCGTTCCTCATGCAAGTGACTTGCTCCGTTAAGAACCCGCACTCCGCTTCTTTGTATACCGGGTAGTTCACGTCGTCGTACACCCACTTACCGTCAAACAGGTCACAGTTCTCCGGCACGTCCAGGACAATCCTCTGCCGCTCGGTCTTCTCCATGGCCGGCGGCTTTACTTCATGAAAAGAAGAGTTGATCGATGCCTTTACTTCCCTCAATGTTCGTCCTTCTTCCTGATTGGCCAATTCTTCTTTTTTCCCTTCATATTCGACAGCAGGTTCCTTTGCTTCCCGCAATTCTTCTTTCCCGTCTTTTTCCTCGATGGCCGGCGTCTTTACTCCATGCGATTCTCCTTCGTTTCGCTCTTCCTTTCCCACGGAAGAGTCGACGACGTCGACCATCACGGCTCGATCCTTCTCGGTCGCCGGCTTCCCCTCCTCTGCTTTCTCGATTAATATAGCGACCTCATCCTCCTTAATTGCCTGTTTGAATTGTCGGTGGCCAATATCATGTCTTACAGGGAATTCCGTCGGGGAACTATCCCTGCTGCCAAAAGGGTGCTCCTCATTATACATGAACGTGAACAAGAGCAACACCGTCGAGATTACCACGAAAACAGAGTACTTGCTGCTCTTCCGGCCATTGCCTCCAAAAGGTGACGAGTGCTTCAAGCCGAACGAGTCCGCCTCGAGAAGAGGCAGTTTACGACGAGCCATCATTTCGACCTCTCACCTCTCGATGATGATGGGGATTCAAATACAACCACAGAGAGCAGAGAACAGTGGAGGAAAAAGTGAAGAGTTGGTGTCGATGGATTGGTTCAATTATTGCTTTCCAGTTCCCTCTCCCTTTACTTTATCAATCAAAGGAGGATCAATTTGATGAAGGAATTAAGAAATGCCGATGGGAGTGTCGAAGAAGTTTCCAAAAGGAAAAATAAATAAAAAATCAAAAGTAGGTGGGGGTGGTCCGATCGATCCTAATCGCTACTGCTATTACAAAAGAATTAACCAGAACGAAGAACCGTGATCAATTTTGTGTTTTTGTGTAGTTAAAGTTGTATCTTTTGGAGCAATCTACAGAGCAGCTAAAGAGGTTGCCCAAAGTCTTGCTCCATCTTATCTGGCTATTGCTTGTATTCATAGAACTCTCTCTATTTTAATTTTAATTTTAATTTTAATTTTTTTAGTTGATGGCTAGCTGGCGATGGCACATGTCTGTGGCTTTCTAGTTTGGGGTTTAGTCGCAGCCGTTCATCAACTACTATCTTCCAAATCCAAACACTGTTCCTCACACCAATGCTATTGCACATTAAGATCATCATGCATCTAAAAAAATCCAAGTTGTTAGTTTTGTCCAATGGGTTTGTTTATTGAGTTCATCAGTTTAGTTGCTCCATGAATTATTGAGGTAGCTATTGGAGTTGATACAACATTAATCTACTACTTGCTAAGGTAAGGTACAAGTGAATAATTAATGAGTCACGTATCAACTTGCACCTTTATGTTTGGACAAGTTTGGTATTTTCATAATAAAAAGTGATACTAAATATTGCTTTTACTGTATAAGCGGATTTTAAATTTAAAGTATATATCTCTTTGAATATATAGTTAAGTTAGTTTAGGTGTGAGCCAATAAATAATCATTAGAGAAGGTGTGATTTGGTAAATGGGCTTAAGATATCATCATTAGGTGTAAGCAGGTTCACTGAGTCAACATCGTAAAAACTAAATCCACATGGAATTAACTGTGACTTCTAACTAAAGTTCATATCTTATAATCTATTGGGTATGAATTTAATGCAAATAAATTGGTTTTAAATGCTGGTCCTTGAAAATAATTGAGTTCGTACCTTACAAAAAAAAATGTGCCAAATTCTTTCTAGCTCCTTCCTCCAGCATCAATAATTGCAACCTTTGATAAAAAGAAAATAAAAAACGCATGCTAAGCCTTTACCTTGATACTCTGTGTTATACAAGTTAAAAATAACATGCAACAATTTTGTAGAGTGAAATTATAATAATTATATTGTCTAGTTAAATCTGAATAAATTAAAGTAGAAGAGTGAAAGATGGAATTCCTCCAATTTCTATAATATGCATGCTTCTGTCACATGATAAATAAAATTTACAAGTCTAACAAGTTGAGTTTGCTTCTCGGAATCAAGTACTCTTGTTAAATTAATTAATTACTAATCACTTAATTTTTAGGGTTTACTTGTTAGAAATTTTGGTTCATGAAGGCAACTCAGCAGTCTCATGGTTGGTGAGCTTGTGGCAGGCAACAGCTGTGCTAGTTTGAGGTTATTCAACCAAGTTCCATCCACTAATTAATTTTAAAAGGAATGAAACGTGAACCTTAAATAAAGAGACTATTCTCATTTGGCCTTATGTTCATCACATATAAAAGACAAATTTTCTTTCCATTTACTTACAAATGAGGCTTCTGCACCAAGGGATCTTTCATGTTCCATATTATTGGCCTTTAATTAAATCATTGAAATAGAGATGTAAAGGGTGTTGAGGAAAAGGACAGGGCTCATTGCAGGCAAGTCAATTGAATAACAAGCTAGGGATAATATTCTTACACGATTCCATTGGGGGCAAAGGAAAAGTTTATTTGGCATTGCATGTTTAAAATATTCATATGGTCTCGTTCAAAGGTAGTAGTGAAGTCTCCGAGCTAATGATGCAGTGGCAACGTGTCTTTTTAATTTCTCATATATTTAAAGATCGAGTGTGAGGTTCGACAAATTAATAAATATTTTTTTTAATAAGAAATTGACCTAAGAGCGTTATTTATCAGTGATCCGGTCGGCAAGAGCTGGTCAATATAGAGGCTAGGTCAGCACGAAAGGTTCTGGTCAAATCAAAGAGCAGGCTGAGTCACTGGTCTTCAGAAATGTCCAGTCAGCAATCATTGTCTGTCAGTGAGGTAGTAGGTCCAACCGGGAGGAATTGCCGAGCGGATCATAAGCCGACCGGATGCATCATCAACAGAAAGCATCAGCGCCCCATCTCATCGAATATAAGAAGTCTTCTCCGAGTAGATAGACATGTTGGCGGAAGCTCACCTACCAAGGTCAACAACCGATCGGGCCGTATGGATGAGCAACCATGATGGTGCAATCCGATCGGCAGAAGAAGACAAGAGTCCTCTGTCGCCTAGTGTAACGGAATGTCAGAGAATATTTCCTAGCCAGCTAAGAAGTCTATCAAACGCCGACAGGTGGCAACCACAATCACGATCGGCTCAATTAAAGAAAAACCCAAAGAGGAAAGAAACCAATACGATGGTGACACCTATCCACCGAAACTCTAATCTCCACAGGTAAGAGCTGGTCAATATAGAGGCTATGTCAGCACGAAAGGTCCTGATCAAATCAAAAAACAGGCTGAGTCACTGGTCTTCAGAAATGCCTAGTCAGCAATAATAGCCTGTCAGTGAGGTAGTAGGTCCGACCGGGCGGGATTGCCGAGCGTATCATAAGCTGACCGGATGCATCATCAGCAGAAGACATCAGTGCCCCATCTCATCGAATATAAGAAGTCTTCTCCGAGTAGATAGACTTGTCGGCGGAAGCTCACCCACCAAGGTCAATAACTGATCGGGCCGCATGGATGAGCAACCATGACGGTGCAATCCAATCGGCAGAAGAAGACAAGAGTTCTCTGTCGCCTAGTGTAACGGAATGTCAGAGAATATTCCCTAGCCAGCTAAGAGGTCTATCAGACGCCGACACGTGGCAACCACAATCATGAGCGGCTCATTTAAAGAAAAGCCCAAAGAGGAAAGAAATCAATGCGCTGGTGACACATATCCACCGAAACTTTAATCTCTACAGGTATAAATAGGGCATCCTCCGGAGGCCAAAGGTACGCTGAAATCATCTTACACTGTTACGCTGTCAAAATTCTTCCTCTCTTACATCTTGAGCTAACTTGAGCGTTGGAGGACAAAACAAGGGGCGGCGACTTCCTGTTTAGTTTGCTAACATTGTATGCTCGTCTCGGTGTGTGCAGCTCCACGTCGATAATCTCCATCCGACTGCGCAAGATGCTCCCCAGCATCCGTTGACTCTCCTAACAGACTGGATCAATCGGAAAATTTGGCCTTGAGGCATAATCAAGGAACTTCAAAATCCTACTTTGAGTAAACTGGGCGTAAGACTCAAAGGATATATTCCTACTTTGCCTCTATCCTTCATTCTTCTGCAGCATATATTTTCTTTGTTCGTTACTTTTTCCTCTTGTCCAATGTTTAATGTAACATCCACGCTTTGCACTCATCCATTAGTAACCATATATCCCAACAACCGACATTTAAAGAAAATGTCATTTGACACAATTAATTCAAACTTTCTAGGACCATTAAGTATTTTTGGCCCTATAATACAATTTTGGCTGAAAGCGCATGATGGCTTTAGTGGGCTTAACACGATGGATAGAGCTCATAAAAAGATGATCTAGTTGTCGAAAAGATACTGAAGGTAATGTTTAGTGGTATATATATATATATATATATATTTGTCTCTATAACCATCTGATTTAGGATATTCAAGGGATATTATTAGATTCTTGAGGTCGATTAGAGGGGATGAATAGTCTATAATTAAAATTAACAATCTTAAGCTAACTTACTTTAGCACGGACACAATGTTAGCTAATTAAAACAATTATTAAAAACATAAAGAAAGATACTTAGGAATTTACTTTATTACAACTTAGATGATTGTACATTAATCCAAAGCAGATGAAAGTGTTAAAAATATCTCCTTCGTTGTAGACTGAAAAATCTCTTGCACTCTTTTAAAAGCTCAGAAAATAGCTAGAAATTGAATTTAGAAGTTATTGTTCCAATTGTAAATTATTCCAAGCATCAGGGAGCTTTTATAACTTTCCAGTGATAGAATTTCGTCACTGGGAGGCGCCTCCAAGAAGATAATTAAGTTTTATTCGTAAAGGATAAAACTTTATCTTCTGTCAACAACTGCTTAATATCTCTTGGAGCTAGACGCCTCCAGTGTGCTTGAAGGTGCCTTCCATGCAGTGCTCAAGCTAAGACGCCTTCCATAATTGAAGGCACCTCCCATGTAGAGGCATTGGAGGCGCCTTTAAGGAGCTGGAAGGAGCATCCATCAGCTTCAATTAGCTTTTAACGTCAACTTTGGAGTTGACTCTTCTTCGCATGGGTGATACTTCGGTCGTTTGGAGTTGAGCTTACCCACACCCAACTCCGACCTTTCTCCTCGAGTAGGCTTCCGCTCCGGCTTCTCATCCCTCGAAACGCCGCCAGTGTCCTTCTCGCTCCGCCGGTATACTCTTCCGCAGCTTTTCGTCCCTCGGATGTACTAAGCCCGTCAACTCGATTCCAACGTTATCCTTTTTTTACACCGCGTCTTCCGCTCAACTTCTTATGTTCCTAAGCTTCTGTACACTTAGACACAATGCATAAAAAATAACATGATTTAAATTAACTTGGTTGATCGCATTAAAACCAACTCTGGGTACTTACAGGTATACTCATACCCATTAA
>JBAMIB010000053.1:541839-560776 GCA_037177415.1 Kaempferia rotunda | reverse complement strand
CTGCTTCCGATTTTCGATTTTATTTATTTATTTGTTGTTGTTCTTTCTGATCGAGTTCTTTTGGTTAGTTTTTGCTCTCAAAAATTGTGTTCAAGTTCATATTTTGTGGTCGGGGCCAAGGGTTTCGGCAGCGGAGCTCCGGATGATGACAAGATATTGCGCGGATGTGCTTCCGCAGAAGGAGACGGGCCCGCAATCGTACTCCTCCGATTGTTTCGCCGGCCGGGAGAGCAACGGAGGCAGCCGCCGCGCGTGCTGGACGCCGGACGAAAACAAGCGGTTCGAGGATGCCCTAGCGGAGGTCGACGCCGACAGCCCCGAGCGGTGGGAGAAGGTGGCGTCTTTGATCCCGGGGAAGACTGTGGCAGATGTGATGAACCATTACGGTGAATTGGTTGACGACGTGAGCGATATCGAGGCCGGCCGGATCCCGTGCCCCGAGTACTACGCCGCTTCATCATCATCTTTTACCCTCGACTGGGAGAGCAGTTATGATTCTGAAGAATGGAACAACTCGTTCTCCAACTCCGGCAAGCGATCTTGTCTCAGGGGATCAGATCATGAAAGGAAAAAAGGAGTCCCTTGGACTGAAGATGAGCACAAGTAAGCGATCTTCTTCTTCTTCTTGATCATAAACTCTAACTATCATGCATCATCAATTCAGTTAGTTGGATATCAGAAGTATTCGATCATACAGAGAGTCCAATTCCATGATCTTGTCTTTTTATCTGTTGTTTCGAGCTGTCTAGTTGTTCGTTCTTGCTAGTAACAGAACATAATCTTGGCTGACGATGGGAAGGAACTTTGTGTGAAAATTTTCAGGTTGTTTTTGCTCGGCCTTAACAAGTATGGCAAAGGAGATTGGAGAAACATATCCCGAAATTTTGTGATCACCAGGACTCCTACTCAAGTAGCAAGCCATGCACAAAAGTACTTCATCAGGCTCAACACGGGCAGCAAAGACAAGAGAAGATCCAGCATCCATGACATTACTACTGTCGATTTGCACAATAACGATAGGCCTACTTCGCCATCGACTCAACCGTCTACTATCACCTCACAGTCGAGTTTGGGCATGGCACCCACATTGCCATGCCAGCTCTCTGTTATCGTTGATTCAGATCAGCTCGGCGAAGTAGCAAGTGGCTTCAATCCATCACTGCGTGAGAATCAGTTTGTGCAAAATCAGTTAGGAATAAATCCATCTTATATGAAACTGCCATCTCAAAATCCACAGCTCATGGATGAGATACTGTTGAGCATGGCATCCAAAGAGACGTCGTTTCCCGTTGGATTTTCTATGCAGTGAGTGGATTTTTCAAAATATGGAATCAAAATATCAATGATGATGCAGAGAAAATGCATCTGAGCTAATTTCCAATTGCTGCATCCGGTGTCATAGTTGATGATCGTAAAGTATCTTCTATCTTTGTAGTTTAAGATTTACGTACCATGGAGAGAGCTTCAGTTCTACTAGAAAGTATTGATTGATAGAATTGTATATGCTTAAAACTCTGTTAGTATTTTTATGGTAATGAAGTGGATGGAAAATATAACTATTTGTTGGATTTTGAGTTAGAAAAACTAAATTAATCACTCAACCATAAGTTAAAGAAGATACCCAGTAGCTAGTGGGAAAATATATCTATTAGTTGCTGGTAGCAAATTAGAGAGGATATAAACATTATTTATCGGGCTGTGGCTTTGCATGGATTGTGAACCAGTCATTTGCTTCAATGCTTTGGTATAATGCGGACATCACTATCGTCCAAAAAGCTTATATATTTAAACTCCTACCAGCAATTGTTGGCTGTGATGGCCATTCCACAAAGGGACAGGTGACCTAAGAGTAAGCCTAATGCTTTTCCAACATCATCTTGATGCTTACTGTTTGTTTCCACAATTGCCACCATTGTTCTTATTGGAACCTTTCGCACACTAGTTTGCAGTTTTGTAATGTAAGATGCTGCAAATCCTTTGACTGTGAGAATGCAACAGACCAGGGTTAATTCTAAATGTTAGTATATATCTTCAATTCCAGACAAGTCATCTTCGATGACTGCTTTTGGCCTTATGTTACTAGTGTTTTGTCTGCCAGTGGAGCAAAAGAATGATTCAGTTCTACGCAATTCTAACTGTGATGTGCTAGTTTGTATTTAAAAATATATAAAATATAATATTTAACGTGTTAATCTTTTTTTTTTCTGAACCAAAAACTCAATTATAGTAACTTTGTAAAACGTCACGTCGTGCATTTACAGCAAGATTCCAAGACTTCAACGGAATAACATGGTGATGGAACCATTAAATGGATGGAGACCATCCGAAATAAGGACCAGTGTAGAGCAAACAAGTCGAGTTTGATAGGGATTTTTGTTCCAATAGTTGAAGCATATATTGCCACTATTTTTTAGATGCTAATCATACGATACTATCAATATATTAAATTTTGTGACTAACATTATTTATTAATTAACATATTTATGATACAGCAATAGTTAAAAAGGTGAATAACATTTAAATTAGGAAAAGATTATTAACAAAATACCCAAACGTCGCCTTTAGATGTTAATTATCAATCAGTAATTTGGATATTTCGCCATGAAGTTATCTGAACCTAGCAAGATCAGTAAACGAGAAAATTGTTTCTATTAAGTCAACTTCGTGGCACAACAGTTGGCTTCATTCTGAGGGTTATAATTAAGAGAAATGATTTATAAAGAGAAAAAAAAACTCAAGGAAAACCTCAAAGAAAGATACATAAAATGATAGGGCCCACAGAAAGTGAAATGGTGGACTCTATCATTATGTGTATTTCTTTGAGATTTTCCTTAAACTTTTTTATTTGAATGTATCATTGCTCTATAATTAATTAGATATATAGGATAAGAACAAGAGGTCTTCTGATTATCAACTAATGAGATCAGATCTATTCTCAAGTGCAATTGTGCTCTACTCGAAGTCAATTTACAACCATGCGAACTAGATATGTCTCATCGATCAGGCCTAATTCAATGGTTACAGAATAACCCAATAACCTAACACAGAGCTCTTTCGTGCTCCAAAGTTCAAATTTAGAGTCAAGTATTTTTGCCAAAAAGTAAATGAGCAGATAAAACCTTTGCTTTTGTTTTTTGGACACTTGCTCACTCCCACCACGTATATGCTCCCGGTGGTCACGTACCGATACGTCACTTTGAAACCAGGGCCATATCAAACAAACAGAAAATTATTCTCAAACAGATTGCACTGAGATACGACACAAGCCCAAAGATGCCATGATCAAGTTAACTTTCATGACCAACTCAAATACCGCATCCAGAAGAAAAAAACAGGCAAAAGAAAGGTAGGCAAAATGGTCGTCATGGACCCAAAGCGCTCCATAGAAAGATCACGCGAGCAGAAAGAGTAGGGCAAAGTATAACAGAACAAAGAGAATGAGGAGAAGGTCCAAGAGAGCGCACCTCAAAAGAAACAAAGCAGCGTGACGGGCTCAAACTGTCATCTAGCATGAGGTCGCTTTCTCCTCTTGCACCAAGGGCGATAAGATTCTTCAACCGTCGACCAAAGCGTGACGCCAAGCATATACTATCCCGGTTAGCGTTCCACTAGTCCAAAGCCAGCCATTCTCTTCGACCTCTGTTTTCTTGGCTGCCTGAGAATGCCTCGCCATAAGTGTTTACACTATCTTCTCGAGTGCGATGACAGCATGGACTTCCGCAGCACCAATGGTGAAGAGAAGCACGCATTTCATCAAACATCTAGTGGCCATTGCGAAGATTCAACATGGAGGAAACGAGGAGGCAGGGGCATCTCTTCTCGGCTGCTCAAGAATGCCCGTTGCTCCTGGGCGAGAGTCCTTCGCCTTCTCGACGTCAGGGCGTCGAGGACTAATCAGCAGCCCATCTCGAGAAGCAGAAGCAGGATGTGGCAGCCAACAGCCAAAGTCTCTGCTTCGACCATGACTCCACAGAGATTTGCTGCGCCAGGAGATACTCACCTGTCGGAGGCCATTGAAGATTGCATCAAGTTCCTCAACTCATCATCCAAGAGGTCGTGCTAGAGGAAGCTGAACCTGCAATTTGTGTTAGCTTTATATGAGATACTAGTACCCTCTCCTGTGAACAGTGGCTCTGCTTGATCATGCTACAGTGAAGGTGCCCTTCATATCAAATATTATAAGTGCCCTCTATAGAATGTGATCCTAATCATTGCGTAACACAAGAAAATCTTTATGTATCGTTTAGTTCTGAGCTTAATGGTCCATTGTGTTTTCTTAACCGAAGTTACCGATGGTAGCAAATGGAGTGAAGTTTGAATAAGAAGAGTGGAGGATAGTAGGATCTTTGTGTAGAAACAAATTCATATTATTAAGCTTTACAGAGTAAATGTCGATTAAAAAAATTACACGAGGTGGCAGGTTGGTGTTAGTGGAAGATACCTAAACAAACCCTTAGTTTGATGAGATCTCAATCAGACATAACTACTAAATATGCCGATCACATCTGTGATGAAAATAACTGACTATTTTAGCACAAAGGCAAGGAAACTGAAACTGATATCCAATGGAATCAGAAGTTTAGCCACAGATTCCTTATCACATCAACAATCAATGGTGTTGTGCATCTAATATAGTGAAGGGAAGCAGGTATACATTTGGGTCATGAGTAATGAACTTAAGGGGATGGAAATGTTATCAGAAGATTGATATGGAAAATCAAGTTAATAAAGACTTGGAACAGATCATATAATCATATGAGTTGCGGGATAATTCCACATGTGTGTGCGTTCTGTCCTTGAATTCTCCTCTAGGTTTTATTTCATTACAGGGTACTGTGAAACTAATAGCATGAGATATCCATGCAGTTGACTGTATAAAAGAAATATAGAACAGTGACAACTAGACTGTAATAGACATGCATGTTCAACAGGCGCGAAGGAAATAAAGATGAATCATGCAGAGAGTTCTAAGGTGAGCAGCTGACCTAAATCATCAACGTCAGAGGGAGTACCAACTTTTTCCAGAAGGTGATATAAATCTCTCTCATTAAAACCTTGAGGAGGTGAATAATTCTCACAAACAGCAAATGCCTCTGCAACATAAATATAGTCGAGAACCTCTTATGGTATTAAAAAATTGCAAAAGTATTTTCAAAATTTTCTATTATTAAAAAATCTTAATTCCATATGAAGCAATATAGTGTATTTTATAATTCTTCATCAACAATTTTGATGTACTAATTCAGCTTTACGAGTAGTACTTTCCATTTTAAACATATTATTAAACCATGTTCAGCTCAGATTGACCAACTAGGGAAAAAAGAATCTATTGTACTGACTTCAAAGTATCCTACTTTTCGTCATGTCCATATCTTCATGACATCACATCAGTATGCATTAAAGGGATGAAATATAAATAAGAATTTAGGCATGTTTTACAACAGAAATAACAATAGGCATTTATTTTCAATTTGGTTGGAATTTATTTTCACATGTAAACCAACATATAAAATAATATAAACATGTAGCTTCATCGATGGAATCTGCTCTAAATAACACCAACTTGTATTTTAGGAGCAAAAAGTTAATTCTAAATGATTGGCTAGCTATCTTACCTATGCTTGAGTTACGACTACTTTTGGGCTTTGCAAATGTAACCTGGGAAAAAAATAGTTTCAGCTGCAAAGGGGGAAAACCCCCGATAGTAAGCAGACTCTCAAAGCAAACAAGAAATTTAACTAAGCGCGAACCAATATAAGGAGCATTTTACTTGGCAGTACAGAAGGCTTGTATCTTTGCCCCGGAATATTTTTGCAATGAATTTTCCACCTACTCGAAGCACGTGAGTAACAATTGTTAGAGCCTACAACAAAGAAAATCAATAATAGACTAGCACAGCATAATAAAAACAAAGAACCAATAATCTTCAAAGTAAATTTATTAACTCGAGAAAGTTCAGAAAAGAGATTAGTATGAATCAATAGTCAGCGTGATAAACTGAAACAGAACTGGAAGTTGTGCAACCATGACCAAAATTTAAACTTCAAAGGCTTCACAACATTTCATGGTTTACACATACTAACCCAGGGATTAGCAAAGAAAATATGATCTGAACCAGGATTATAAAGATTTTATATGCAATTATAAGTGTAAAGCAGATGTAGACAAAGGCATTCAAAATTGTTGCCTTATCACCTAGAGGTCATGGATTTGAATCCTAAAAACATTCTCTTGCAAAAAAAAAAAAAAAAAAGGGTAAGACTGCGTACAATGGATCCTTCCCTGAGGCCCCGTATGACGGGAGCTTCGTGCACCGAGCTGCTCTTTTTGAATACTCTCTAATGTATTGTCATCATGACTCTTATTTAGGAATAATACGTAGGCTCAGAATAATGAAAATATTGGACATATTTGTACTTACTGCCAATATAAGTTGAGACTGAACAAATTCATCCATATCATGTAGGCCAGTAAGTCAGTAACTGCAATAAATTCGGAGGTAACGCTCTACCAAAAGAATAAAGATCCTAAATACTGGGGTTCAAATAAAATTACAATGAGAATGTATAGAGCATTCTTACCATCTGGAGCACCATCACACACACAACTAAGTCGGCTTTGCACCCATGAAAATGTTGGATTGCATGGAAAGCTCATTCTAGTTAGTTAAATAGGCAGATGATTCGTATACAACCCCATAGAGGGGCTGAATGAAAATTGCCTTAAGAGGAGACTTTAGATCATAAAATGTCCGGATAATATCCAAGAATGGATAAAAGGAAATAGAATAAAGCTTATGCCTATATGAAGATTGAAAAACGAAAGCAAAAAATAAAAAAAAATAAAAAACAAAACAAAACAAATAGAAAGCTAGCAAAATAATGAAAACCTCAAAAATATATATATATATAAGCAATATAAAACATGGAAAATAGTCAATTAAAAAAATTTCCTGATATCATTACAAGTTCATTGCCATAATTGGAACAAAAACAGCTTAATGATGATAATTACAAGTTAATTAGTGGCTCCCGGGATCAAGGTTTTTACTCAAACAATAAAATAAATACCCTTCACTAGAGAAAGCGTGTGAATAGAAACTAGAAATTTCCAATACTTGTTATCAAGTTTACTCAAAGCCCAAATAACATGGGCGTTGGTAGATTAAAACTTATTCACAAGAAGTTAAAGAAAAGTTTGCAACATTTCAAGCAGTTTATTTCCACTTTCACTGCAAATGCATGACATGGTAAAGTTCAGAAGAATGAAGTATCAAGTAACAATCCAACTGTTAAAAAATAGTAATAAATGACAAGTACAAAATAATGTTACCACTTCTGCAGTTCGAGCATTAGTGATATCACCCTGCACTTGAATAGCACCCTCAATAGGAGCCATAGGCTGCAAATCGATTGCAACAATAAGTGGAAGATCAGCATCCCTACAATAAAATATCGATACATGGAGATTAAGTTGTAGCCAGTTTATATGAATCATGCTCCCTCATCTAAACTGGCATATGTATATCCAATAACAGCTTTTCGGAATTCCACCTAAACTTACATTCTTCTATTACAAACTAAATCTAAAATAGATGCAGAAATTCAATGACAGAAACTCCGCAAATGAGCCACATGCAAGGTCAGGGAACACAGTATACATTCAACGAACTTGATTTTATCCTGCATTAAGAAGCATTAAGAAGTACTCTGTTTGACAAGAATCTGTGTTGCCTAGATAAATTCAACAAGGCTTGGAGCTCACCACCATATAAATTTATAAAAAAAACGTTAATATTGAAGGAACAGGAAAATTCAATGTGTAAGTTTAGGCCATAAGGAAATTGTATAGCATAATGTAACTACAATAGGATTCTATCAGAAATATCTAACTATAATAGACATTCTAGATTATTTACAAATGATTAACTCAAACCTCTACTAGCAGTAAATAGACAAATCTTACCTAGAAGCTGATGACAACTTTGCCGGAACATACAATTTGCAACTGAAGACCTACAGATAAATTAAATAAGATCATATCATTGACCAATGATTCACAGAGTCCAAGAAGGGAATCACACATTATAATGTTCTAATACAAAATCATTGTTAATGCTTGAAAAAATGGTCTATTTCAGATAATTTGTTGATAACTATTATGTGTCTACAAATTACAGAAGAATTAGTGAGAGTTTGAACCAAAATCAAAGACAAACTGAGCACCTTAAGAATATACTTTCCTCCACAGTTGGAATATAAGGAGATAAAGGCAGAGGTTTAGGGGTGAAAAAGACATTTGGTCTCACAGTGGCAATTGAATGACTAACAAACATGGCAAAGGTCATTCCCTAGATATAGACTACGTGCTAATTAAGCACGTATTTGTACGTATGCATCATTTACAAATCCTCAAAAATGATTGTACAAGACTAAGGGTGTCTTCTTATTAAACTTCATAGGATTCATGAGGAATTAGATTTTATCGACTTCTGGACAAATTTTCAGTTTTCTTTTTGAAGAATATGCATGGTTTTAACTTCCTAGGTTTGCTAGTTGCCAGAACCAGACTTTCATTCTCAGAGGCAAACTATTCCACCATAAACAAAATATCTATGTCTAGAAACTAAGAATGCTGAGATTAATAAATTAAAGATATTTATTAAACAGTGATTTTTCAATGCATGTTGCTTGTAATATGAATTCTCAATAGAAATATTTCTAAAAACTAAGAGTGCTAAGATTAATAAATTAAAGATGCATATTTATTAAACAGTGCTTTTTCAATGCATGTTTCTTGTAATATGAATTCTCAATGGAAAGCACCAGTTAAAAAAAAGTAATTAATCCTTCCAAGCACAATTGTACAGAATAATCTAACATCATTCATTAAAAGTTGAAACTTCATTCCGATCCATCTGATTATGGCAGGGACTGAATCCAAAATCAATCAGGTAGCCAAGTGGACATAGAAGTTTCAAATTGAAGGGAGGCACAAGGTAGGAATCTCAGAGGAGGGGCATGAGGAAGTCATAACATGAAATTCATTTGGGCAAGAATGTTAGTCAAGCATCCCTCTATGGTAAACATTGAAAACCTCATCTTCATCCTTCTTCTACTTCATCTTTTTATTTTGCTTCTTCCGCTTTCTACCTTTCATTCTTTCTCATTTTTCTCTTCCAATCCTGCCTCTTTATCCCTTCCCTTTTGGTCGATGTCTACATGCACCACCTCATACACAAAGATAAACACAAACCATTTTGTTCCAACTGGCTACCAAAATGTTGGCATTAAACAAGATTTTAAATGTACCTAAGATTGCTAAGAAAAGGATTAAAAAGTTAGCAAATGAGGATCAGCCTGACCAACTCTCACCATTTCCTCTGTATCTCATAGAGGATTTAAGAGAACCCCCATTTTATTGAAAATGTCATATTAAAAATTGTTCTGATGAACTCAATTCATTCAAATTACAAGAAGAAGATTTGTAAACTCATCTTACGATAACTGTTACCTACACTTGGAATAATCCCTACATGATAGTGTTGTTCTACAGAACATTTTTTTCAAACCAGGTCATGAACAAGGTTGCAATGGATCATCAGTACACAAATTAACATTATTAGGTCTACACCAAACTGCCACTGAAATCAATTTATATTATACCCAAAATTGCATTCATCATCCATGCTAGAGAAAACTAATAATAATGGATCCTCTTGAAACTAAAGAATATCTAAACTATAATGATAGCACCATATTGTTAAAATATTTTAGTCAAGAAAATTATAATTTTGTATGACTATTCAGTAAATTATTTAAAATAGAATAAAATACTTCATTCTATATGAAAATTGAAATCTAACAATGGGAGTGCATATACACAAGCACCAAATCTAGAGAAGACTAAGAAACTTCAAAAGCGCAAAAAAAACACAACTTAACCTAAGTGAAGAAGGGTTGTGGCTGGGGAGTGGGTCAAGAAATAGCTTGACAAAATTAAGGACAGTGACTTGGGGATTTGAGGACATGTCAACACAGAAGGATGAAATAATACCTAAAATCGGCTATAAATTTAAAAGTATAACTGCCGATACAACAAGAACAAGAAAAAACACTCCATTGACTACTCAAGACACTGTTGCATTGAGATTGCCTTAGGGAAACGAGTATAAAAACTAATTTTTTATGAACCTAATAGAAAAAGAAATTTTTAAAATCTGTAGGTGGCTGCATAACTCAAATAGGTCAGTTGGACTAAGCAGAGAATAGACAGAATAATTTATTTTAAAACCGCATTTTAGCGCCTGATTCATAAGTTAGAAAAAGGCAGGAGACTCGTGTTTTATCTCAGGTGAATCATGTTATCGAAATGCAAGTGGTCAAATTCTAATGGCTTACAGGAAAGATCTCAAGGTACAGATTTGAGGAAGAGGATAAATATAGAAATCTGTGTCCAGATGGAAAGATAATAGCTCAACATTAGGAAATTTGAATAAGTGGAGAAACATGCTTACACACATTCCAGTATGCAACACCAACATAATTAAGGCATAAAAAAATGAATTGATTCAATTAGCAAATTTCCCAAAAGAAAAAAGATCGTCAAGAGGTATATCATACCTGACTCCAGCTACCAGGAGCTGCACAGAGATCAACTACACGTTTTACTCTTGCCACATTGAAATGTGTCGAACATTATACGTTTTATCTTTTCCAAAATAAAATCAATAAAAATAATTTTATTGGAAAAAAAAAAGTTTGTCTAACACTCTAATCTTCCAGTTCATATCTACTTGAGAAGAGAATCCAACACATTTTTTCACTAAATGGTTAGATTAAATAGGTTGACAAATGCAACTATCAACTATGTAAGCAACTGCATAATTATTGACCAAGAAAAATAAATCTTTCAAACATGCGATGGAAATTTCACATTTTAGTTTTACGAAAGCAGTGTTTGCTTGTTCTCTCCTATAGAAGGAATGAAACTAACCAAGAAGTATGATTATAGAAAGAATCCTAAAAACATGATATGGAAACTTATAACAAATTAATGACATTGTCTAGTAGAATTCCCCGTATAAAGTCATTCATAACATAGTAAAAATTAGGATTTTAATTTTTAATAACAAGCCAAAGTTGATTCCATAAGCGAGGACCATAGGATGATTCAATATTATGTCGTGCACATATGGTTGCATGTTTGCTTGAGAATTCAACAAACATGATAACATAATAACGAATCAATAGAAGTGGCTATCCTTTTTTGTCTTTTGACATGATACCACTATGCCCAAGCTTCACATGCAACGGCACAAGCCTTAACTAATGTGTGTGTGTGCGCGCGCTAGCAAACTTCACTCTACAATTTCGTGACATGCAGTCTCTAGCAAAGAGGAACCTAGATTGCATTCAACAAAGCCTAAATCAACAATCAGAATCATAAATACTTAAGCAAACGAAGCAACAAAGTTCATGAATAGAACCTGACACGTAGCTACTTGAAGCATAAGGTAAAAGGAGATGAATTTCAGTACCTTCGAAGATGTTGAATTCCTCATCGATTTGGAGAAGCTTGAAAGCACTCCGCGCACGCCACCCCTCCTCTTTCGCTTTTCGGTAATAAATATCCTGCAACACATAGACGGCGTACAAGGACGCGGAGAAATCAGCCAAACAACCAGAAAAAAGAAAATGAAGAGACAAAAAAGGATATGAATACCCGCTTGTCCTTGGAAGATTTTCCCATGACTTCGCCAAACAGAAGCGCTATCTGATCTCCGCTTACGCTGGCCTAGGAATCGCTGAAGAAGAAGTACGGGCGGCGACCACCGCCGACGAAGAAGACGAAAGGGCAGGCTAACCGACGGCCCATTACTGGCCCATTTACTGTTGACGTTAGATTGTGAATTAAAAGTTCAAACTATATAACGTATTTTCATTTTACTATTTAGCGTAACATGTTTTGGTAAAACTCTTAATTTATAAAATTTTATTTGTTTTATATGATTCAATTTAATTTTAATTAATTTTGTTTATGCACTATTTAAAATTTTATCTACGTCTCTTATCTCATTTTTAATAAAATACAAGAAATTATTTCAATTTTGAATTATTTTCCCATTTTCAAACATTATATATTATGCAATTTTTTTTGTTAATCTCAACTAAGGTTGTTTTGGCACAAACATCGCGGTAAAAAAAATCATTTATAAACCAGCTTAATTTGTTTTGGCACAAAATTATACAAAATTAATATTGAATTAATTGAATTAACCGAATTCTCCTACTAAAAGACAACAATTTCTTTAAGAATAATGTACAATTTATTTTATTATATATCTGCCAGCCATCACTTGGAGCGAAGAAAGCCGTTGACAAACCGATAGTAATAAACTATCTTAATCAGCAGACGCAATTTCAGACTTACCAAGGAAACATAATCAAAGATCGAGCTACCAAATGCATGCATTCAAGTCAACCAAACTTGTACGTTGCACTACAGTCCGACTGATCGATCATGTGCTATCTCACAGTGACTCGTACTCAAATATCAGTGGGAAATTGAAAGCAAAACAAATCTACAGAAATTTAAAACACACTGCGTGAAGCTAGATAGCTAGCGAAATATGAAGCGGAACGAGGGATCTAATCTAAACTAAGTTAAATTTACTCTACGTAATTTTAGCTCAATCGCAAATCCAACGGCGGGTGATCTCTTCCAGCTGCATCCAAGTATAATGCTCGCCGTCCGCAGAGCTCGCCTGATCTCACGGCGATCACCTTGTCGTTGGCCTCCTCCGAGATGGATGACTTCAACGGAAATAACTCCAGTGTCTCCATCTCTTCTCTGATCTCCTTCCGCTGCCAGTACACTTCCTGCAGCTTCCCCTTGCTGCTGCACCCTGTCATTTAATTATCAACGAATTCGCTTAATTAATTGTCTTAATTAAGCAAATAATAATAATAATAAATTGTTATCTAGTACTCGTGAGCCTAGTTATATAATTAATAGATATATACATACATACCAACGCGGAAACATCTGGTTCTGGACTTGTGGTGGACCCCACCGGCGGTGCCGTCTTCGTCGTCATCGTCAGGGGGGCCGCGGCGGCGCTTCTTGTTGTGGCGCTCGCGGGCTTTGTGGTTTTGGAACCAGTAGAAGACGTTCTTGCTCTCGATCTTGCCGAAGGCGCTGAGGTGGGTGGAGATCATTTGGATCTGGTTGGCGGTGGGGGTGCGTAACCCCGAGCGGAACAAGTTGGTCAGCACCTTCACCTGCTCTGCAGTCGGATTCCACCGCTCGCACTTGGCGCCCACCGGAACGGCCTCCATTCTAGCTAGCTCTTCCCGCCGGCCTAATTATATATCTCTCCTCGATCGCCCGCCTGTTCTCACTTCCCACTTCTCGATCGCATCTGTTACTAGATAGCTAGCTCTGTTCGCTCTGAAATGTTGAAATCAATATAAAGAGCTAGCTAGCTAGCGGAATCAAAGGCAGCAAGCGGGTGTATGAGTGAGTATATACAGTAGCAAGCAGTGAGAGGGGAAGGATCTGATGGCAGTGGTTGAAGATGCCATGTAACAGTGAATAGTGGACGTGGAAGGGGGAGATGCGCAAAAGCTGCCACTGCTCAATTACATCTCGATCACCGAGTAGACAGACAGACGTCCATTAGGACAATGATTCGTAGTGTTTGTTAATGAATAATAATGGTTCGTACAATCCGAGCGCCATCGTGTCTAATAGATCTCTGTCGTATTGTTTGTCTGCTTCTACGTGCATGGGGAGGGCTTCCTATACTTAATCATGTTAATCTGAGCGGAAGTTTGACTACTTGGTGTTTGGAAAAGAGCTCCGCCACTGTTCAAACTGAGTTTGTCAACTAGCTAGCCATTTCTTTCCATTTAGTGGACTGCAGGCATGGAAGAACCTTCCAGTACGCATGGTTATTAATTATATGAATGAGTACATGAATTTCAAATCATTCATATATATATATGTAATTTTAAAGTACTATCAGCTTAAATTAGAGAATATATATATATAATAAATGAAAACTAGCTAGACTTGTGAAGAATTGACTCTAATTTTCAATTGATCAGTTGTTGAGAATCCAACATTTATAAGAGATATCAACTAATGCATGCTCCGCCCATCATATATCATGATTAAAGCAATAATAAAGCAACTTCACATGACCATTAGCTATCCCCCTTGTTGAGTGTTCAAAGAGACTTAAGGATTACCTATAGGAAATTAGGTGTACCATCGTATTTATTAATTGAAACTACGTACAATAAATATGTAGATTGCGCAGTTACTAACATTTAACTTCGGTACATTTTTTTTCTGTCTATACCATATGCACTCATTTGTAAATACTTTTGCAAATTTGTATGCAAGATCGATCCTATATATATATATATATATATATTGATCCTGTCTGTTAGGTGAGTCGATGGACACCGATAATTTCCTTGCACAATCAGATGAAAGTTGTCGACGTGGAGCTGCACACACGGAGACGAGTAGAAGAGCGTTAGCAAACCAAATAGGGATCATCGTCCCTTGTTTGGTCCTCCGACGCTCAAATTAGCCCAAATTATAGGAGAAGAAGAATTTCGGCAGCGTAACACTACAAAAGATGATTTCAGCGTACCTTTGGCCTCTGTGAGAGGCCCTACTTATACCTGAAAAAGTTAGGGTTTCCGAGAACAGGTGTCACGCTTGCCTTAATGCTTTTCCTTATTGGGCTTTTCTTTCCGTGGGCTGCTCATGATCGTAGTCGCCACGTGTCTTCGCCTGATAGGCCTATTAGTTGGCAGGGAATATTCTCTAATATTTTGTTATGCTAAACGACAGAGGACTCTTGTCTTCTTTTGGCCTATCGGATTGCACCGTCATGGTCGGTCAGCCATGCGGTCCGACCGGTTATTGACCTTAGCGAATGTGCTTCTGCCGACCGGTCTATCCATTCGGAGAAGACTTCTTGTTTTTGTTGAGATGGGGCGTTGAGGTCTCTTTGTGGATGATGCATCCGATCGGCGTCTGATCCGCTCGTTAATGCCGCTCGGTCGGATCTTCTACCCTTTTTGATAAGCTGACTGCTGACTGGGCATTTCTGAAAACCGGTGACTCAGCTTGCTCTTTGATTTGACCAGAACATTTTCTGCTGACCTGACCTCTCTATTGACCAGCTCTTACCGACCGGATCATATATATATATATATGAAAAGTTTTGCTGTCAAAATTATATTTCCTTATTGATCATTTTCAAGTAATTGATGGAAATTTGAAGGGACTTTACCAAAAAAACCAACGAATTTATACTCCATGCTTCCATTAGGTACTAGATTTATATGCCATTACAGGATATATATACTAGAAGGGCCACCAATTGTAACCGGCCCTTCGTCTGCTAGGGAAATCCTTTGGCATTAACTTTTTAGTTTTGCCGTTAAAAGTTGAGAAAGTTCTCATCCTTTCAGTCAGTTCCTTGAAGATTTTTGCAGACAATTTGGGTTTGGCTTTCTCTGGCCATTCCTTGTGTTTCAGGTCATATAAAAAGGTATAAAGGTTTTGGCCTCATGCTTCTGTTGCAGGCCATGTATGACAAAAGTATCAAAGTTTGGCCTTATGCTTCTTGTTTAATTCTTGGCACCGCTGCATTATAAAATTCCCTCCATTGACATCGTCTTTCCCACTTTGCAAAATCCCCGGCCTCCCAAAGTTTGACGAGCTGCAGGCTCCAAGGCATGCACTTCTGATTTGATCTCCCACAGACTTCAACATGAGGTAGCAGAAAAGAGCAGCGTGCGCGTCCTCTCATACTATGTTTTCTTTAGAATCTAACTCGCGCGACTTTTCAACAAACATGAATGATTATCATTTACTGAAACACACAGAGTAGTCTCTCTCTCTGCAGCTTGATCTGTTGTACTTTAGCCCTTATGTATCTCCTCCATATCTTAACCATTTACATTAATGTCTAATAGTCATCCGTGATTTACCTCCTCCGTGTTGACCTAGAAACGAATTGGCCGAAGCGCTAGGGCGAACGAATTACCTTTTACCATATGTTATACTTTAGTACCCGCGGGCAGCTATCGAGGTCAGTGGAGGGGACGAGGGGTGATTTGCTAAATGAGATCGTAGAGTTTAAACTCGGAGTTAGTAGAACATAAATTAAATCTTTGTATTCCGTAAAACTTAATCTCCTCCGAGTTAATTTTGAGATGAATTAGCGGGGCACTGGGATGATCATTTCGCCTTTTGCAGCATGATGCTGCCCAGGTGAGCGTCTGTGAACCGCACACTGTGCTGCCATCAGAATCCTATTCCCACTGAACTGTGTCGTCAATAACCGTATATATAGTGGTAAAAACAGTAGTAGTATATATAATGATCAAAATTTTGTAAATTAACCTAAATAATAATAATGATAACAAACCAAGATTCAGAAACACATTTGATAAAATAGAAATGGTAGCTAGCTAGCAATGCATCATTATTATTTATTAATATTCTCATGTGGTAAAAGGCGATTCGTTCATTTCAATCCTCGTCAATCCATCTCTAGGTCAACAAGGCGGAGTTAAATCATGAGTGACTACTAACGATTAACTCAAATAGTTAAGGTTTAAGGAAGATATATACTTAAACGTATCGAATTTCAATCTGACAACTTTTCCTATTTATTAATGTTCTCGAACGTACGGGCCATGTATCCACGTGAAAGCAAGTTAAGGGATGGACATACAATTTCCAACGCTAGTGATAGGCGATCGATCGTGTTGGGTTATAGCCCAAGTATAGACATGGGTGGCTTCCACTCAAGGAAAAAGAGGTGTACAAAATAGGATATGAAACATAAAAAAGGGCTTGTGTTGAGAAGAATTTTTAATGGATTATTAGTAAATCGATGTCATTATTTTTTAATTTTGAGGCAATTTTGAGCAAATCTTTTCTCCAAATATATATATATATATATTTGGAATTTCATGGGGCAAAAGTCAATAAAATATAATTTTAAAATAGTCAATAAATATATTTTTTTAAAATTACACTGAAATTCAAAAAAAACAAACCATCATATGCATTTTTTTTTTCCATTTTCATAGTATTTTTTTTTAACAATCAATAAATTTTGATTATACAACATGCCAGATATAACTGTATAATAAAAGTTTACAATAACTAAATTATACTTGCGAATTCATTATCAAACCTTGTAGAGAGCGTTTGCTAACCTCTCAGAGCTGCCTCCATTGGAATCAATGAGCAAGCCTAACGAAGCTTGCTTCTATTCATATCCATCCCGACTTATCCTCGAGAGGCAACTTCGATAAGTCACAAGTTGTGTCTCCACTTTGGTATAAATCGAAGGAGGGAGACGAAGCGATTCGAGAGAGGGATCATTCTTGTTTCGATACCCAGAGGCACAAGGCAGATGGTACTAAACGAGTTGGACTGCAGCGATAAAGCCATTTTCTGGGGCTAGAAAGTTCGTTGTTCTGAACATGAGTTGATGTCCACATATAAAAAAGCAACAGCGTGACCTACTGTTCAACATTGTTGTTAATATTTGAAGAAACCAGCAACGTTTGTTGTTCAACGTTGCTATATATTCAACATTGGAGCAACCTCCACCGTTTGGTGATTGGAGCAGAGTTTTGGACGGAGCAACCACTTGTTGCAGGTGAAGGAGCAGCAATCGTTGCTAGCTTGTCCGACGACAGGGAGGGGTAGCAGCTAGCATAGGCCGGCAGGGCTGCAACCTTGTTGCCCGAATAGCAACAACTTGTTGTGTTGGCCGATGTAAGGAGAAAGAACAGCTGCTAGTAGGACGACATAAAGGGGTAGCACAGTCCCACGTGTCTGATTTTATCCTAGCAGATAAAACATTATCTGCACTTAACAGCCATTCACTGGCGCCTGAAGGCGCCTTTTAGGATGTCTGATTTTATCCTAGCAGATAAAACATTATCTGCACTTAACAGCCACTCACTGGCGCCTGGAGGCGCCTTTAGCGTCCTAAAGGCGCCTTTGGCAGGCGCCTATTTGCCGCGTTGCTGAAGGCGCCTTCCAGCTGTATAAAGTCAACATCATGGTTTGACCCATCCGCATCCGGTCGACTCAAATCGTTTGGGTGATTTTGGACATCCGGAATAGGGCCCACCCGAATCTATGTCTCATACTTCCCTCGAGCGAGCTTTCTCTCCGGCTTCTGGTCTCTCGGACCGCTGCGCTCGTCCGCCGGTGTACTCTTCCGCAGTTTCTCGTCCCTCGGACGCACCTAGCCTGTCGACTCGCTTCCGGTGACGTCATTCTCATCTGCCATATCTTTCACTCGATTTCTTATGTTCCTAAATTCTTACACACTTAGACACAAGATTATCAAACCACATGACCTAACTTAACTTGATTGGTCACATCAAAATTAGTCTGGGGACCAACAGAAATATATTTTGATGTGTGGTTTGATAGTGTGAATGTATTTGAATTTGAGTTTGTTTACATGATACATTTGAATGTATCACGAATGTGAATGTGTTTGAATTTGAATGTGATTATTGTAGATGTGAATATGTATTGGTTTAATTTGTGTTGGAAAATTTATAACAATATAGAATATATGCACCGAAAAGAATAGCAGTAATAGACAGATGAAATATAGAGCAAGAATTCAGAAAGAGTTATCTTGTTGAAGCGTCGGCGTGCCGACTGTCCTTAGAGAATTTATTGTCGCCCCACGGTGCAAGAGCTCTTCGGCAAAATCCTCCCAAGATCCGACAACCACTCGCAATGTTAGTAGGTGCACTCCAAGACTAACACCGCCACGGATTCAACCTCAGATCGTCAAACATAAAGCCTTAGGACACGCACAAGAAATCGCGAGAGGAAAAAAATTGCAGTTGCTTGAAATCAT
>JBAMIB010000053.1:503100-517826 GCA_037177415.1 Kaempferia rotunda | reverse complement strand
AAAAAACTATATATATATATACACTGAGATAAATATTATGACAGAAAATTATTGGCAAATGGTGAAACATGTTGCAGAAAATGGTGATACAGACGAAGAGCGTGGAATACATGCCTCTCACCTTGTCGCTTGTGTCTTTCTTCAATGGTCTTTGTTGGACGGCCTACGCTCTCATCCGTTTCGATCCATATATCACTGTGAGTATATATAGGAAATCAGTATTTTGATTTAACCACACAAATCAGAAAAGAAAAATAAAATAAAAGTGGTGTAACATTAATTCAGTCGAGCTATATATAAGAACGTTAATTGGTGCGTGCAGATTCCAAACGGGTTGGGCGTGATGTTTGCGGTAGCTCAACTTGTGCTCTACGCCGTCTACTACAAATCCACCCAACGGCAGATCGCCGACCGAAAGCGAAAGGTGGCGGAGACAGGGATGACGGAGGTGGTGGTGGTCAATGCCGAAGGCAATAACGTACAAGGTTCAACCATGAGATCCAGGAATGAAGAAGAAGAACAAGAAGATGATGATGATTTTTATATCATGAGTTAAGCAATTCTAATTAATTTGTACGATGTTATAAGTTAAATGCAGTCGAATAGCAAATGCTAAATTTGCTCAGTGAAAATCAATTAAGTTACGGCGCAATTTCATGATCAAGCAATGTACTAGGGTTGTTACTCAAATAAGCAATTGATGAGCAACCCAAAATTTGACCAAAATATTCTCTATCTCGGTGAGATATCGCGATCTGTTACTTCAACTTATCTTCCAAATTAAACCTTTTTCTCACGGTGAAGTCATCTAACTAATTGGTAATTTGGTATGTAAACTTATTCCAAAGGTAAATTGAGTACTTAAAATATGCAAGAATAAATGCCAAGAACAATTTGATTTCATTAACCATGTACGGAAGTTGTCAAAATCAATTTGACTTCATGTGACGACTGTTTATTATCTTACTATATAAGTTCAATGAAACCCTTTATGATAAAAGTTATTAGTGTAGAAAAGAATAAAATATAATTGTCTTGTGTTTAATGATGTGATGTATTAATTGTAGAAGGATGAGGAAGTTTGAATCTAAGTGTATAAATAGGAACCTTATATGATGGAGAATAACAAGTAGTAAACATTTTTCTTCATAGTATTCATCTCTGATCCTCATATTTCCTTACAAATTTTCTCCTATATTCTTATTTCCTCATCCTAGATCCACTAAAATTCTAACACTAACACCATCTCATCTAAATCCACATATTTTCTATCATTATTGCTAATTAACCATAGAAGAAAGAATATATCTTTCATAGACCACTTGTAGATAAGTATTGTTATGTCCAAAGGGATTCATATATCTCCACAATGATATGATATTATCCACTTTGAGTATAAGTTTTATGGTTTTATTATTAGACTCTACTCAAAATGTCATATACCAATAGAGATATCTTTATCCTTTTAAACCCATGATCTTTTCTATGTCTTTCTATTGTGGAACTTTGATCGCATTCTCAACAATTCTTCCATCAAACGAAAGACCATCATTGCTCTGATGGTCTGGGTCTCCCTACATCCAGTCACTCTTGACATGCTTAACCTATTTCAGGCTCCCCGCAAATATCTTGTCACTCTTGACCTGATCTGGGTCTCCCTGCAAGTATCCGGTCACTTTGATCTACTCTAGGCCTCCCTACAAGCATCTAGTCACTCTTGACATGCTTCAGATCTCTGAAATCGATGCAGACCCGCCACTTGTCGCTTGGCTTGGAGACCAATACCACGTTGGCTAACCACACTATGTGAAAATAGACAATAGACTTCGCCACTGTTTACTTCACTAATTAGTAATTATGAAGTAATAAATGATAATCAACTTCGGTAACAAATTTCATACAGTAAATATGATTTTATACTTTGTATGTTTAAAAATGCGGGCTTCACTTCTAATTTTATCTAACATTTTACTTCGCAATATAAATTTGATGAAATAATAAGTTATAAAATAAAATTCATATCTTAATGTACCGAAGTAATATGTTTTAACCGATTAAAATATTTTTCTATTTATTAATAAATTAATTTATTACTAAATATTTACTAATATTAATTATTGTAAGATATCATAATAAATAATAATTAAATAATTATGGATAATTAGCGATATGAAAATTTTTAGGAATTTTTGAAAATTTTCTGAAAATTAATTGGAGCTCGTATGACAAATTCACGGGGATGAATATATTAGACTTTTGAAAGTTCTTTAGATAACTCATTTAAGTGGGAGTTGATTGAGAAATGAACTTAGGTTTAGGTTGTGATTGCCACGAGCCTAAGTATAAAAATCAAACTATACTTTTGATCCGATTAAAACCTATCTCCTCTTCTTAAACCCGATTCCCCTTTTCTTTGTGCCTTTGCCCGACGGCGCCCTCTTGCATACGCGTTGCATGTGCAATATAGTACATGAATTTAATAAATTTTATTTAGTAAGGATGTAGCGATCCCATGTAGTAGTACAATGGCCACACTTAATAAACTGATATGAACTGATACCACACTTAATCTTGACCAAAAGGCTGAGAAAGATGAATTTTCTAATGTTATCGACCTAAGGTATTTATAGAAGATTCTCTACTTGCGGTGTTGTTAATTTTAATATGCGGGACTAAATAGGCTATTGTAGTGCAATACCTATTAATGAGTAAAATTTTCAATAATACACCGCATCTGAGTCTCGAACTCTAGATCCTGGATTATAATGAGAAAATTTTACAATAATACGATGGGTCTTGAACTCTAAATCGATAATTGATTAATAAGAAAAATTTTCAATAATACACGCAGCTGAGGGATATTAACGTAATTTTATCAGCTTCACTAAATTAATTAGAAATTAGTTAGTATTGAGGTCACATTCTTAATAATATAGTAATATATATAAATATATATATAAATCAATCAATAATCAATAATAGTGTAAAATAACTGCGACTTGTCCTTGTTTTAATAATTAAAATTTAAATGAAGCTTTAGGGATTAGAGCGCTCCACTTAACGCCGTTAGCATTTTCCACGTCATCCAGTCTCGGTGTAACGGCATAGGAAGCGGACCGACATGCGCGTCTCTTACCCCTCGTCCTCCCCCAAAATCTCTCCTCCTCAGGCGACAAACAGCCCGAAGGAAAGAAACCTAAATCTGGCATTTGGATCGCTGGCGAGGAGGAGACTCATTAAAAGGCCGGGTTGCGTCGGTGGAAAACCCTGCGAATCGATTCCGTCTTCGGTTCTTCCCCTCCGGTGGGAATCGATCCCCACGGATCATTCGTCCTCATCGTTTGATCTCCCTCCTCCTCCTCCTGCTCTGATAGAAATCAGCGTGTTGATCGACTAAAATATGCGTTTGATGTTCGGGTAATGTCTTAGTTTTGGGCGAGTTTGGAAGGTTTGATAGTGGTTTTTGATGCTGTTCTAGAAGTTTTCCTTTGGTTCCTTTATCGGCTTGTAGAATTTAAGCCGATTTAGATTTTTTTTTTTTAGGGTTTTTGTTTTCTCTTCTATTTCTTAAAAGGAAGTATGACAGTAGTTGAGCGGTAGTTTCTGAAGGAAAGAGCTCGCCTTTCGTCTTGTTTTTTTTTTTTTTTTGACCTAGAAGCAAAAGCGAGGGTTTTTCTGTCAGTGTGAGAGAATGTCGTCCTCCGGAGTTCTTTCTCTCATCCCCATCCGGGAGGATTCACCGATGTTCCCCATACGGTTTGACGGTAGCCGATCCCCGCATTGTTTGCCGGAGTCCATCCTTATCTATCTTGCGGTCGCTGGGTCATCTGTGATTCCACTACGAGTATTGGAGTCTGAATCCATTGCCTCCGTGAAGCTTCGAATCCAGAATTGTAGAGGGTTTGCTGTGAAGAAGCAAAAGCTGGTATTTGACGGCAGGGAGCTGGCTCGGAATAATAGCCTAGTCCGAGACTATGGGGTCGGCGATGGACATATTTTGCACCTCATAATTAGGCTCTCCGATCTGCGATGTATCACTGTAAGAACCATCTCTAGGAAAACATACAATTTCCAAGTTGAACGGAGCCGCAACATTGGGTATATCAAACAGCAGCTCGCGAAGAGGGGCAATCACCTCAACGATGTCATCAACCACAAACTCATATATGACGGTGAGGAGCTAGATGATTCTCAATTGATTGATGATATTGATAAGAATAATGATGCTGTGATTCACTTGTTGATCTGTGGATGTGCACAAGTTACTACCAAACCCGTGGAAAAGGATTTTGAACTGTCAATTTACGCTGCTGATGTAACTGAAAAGGAAGAAGTTGATGATCTTCAAATTGTTGCTAGGAACCCGCTGTATGAGGATCTTCTCATTAAGCCACTTTATGATTCAAAAGTTGAATTGTCTCCTGTGATTAGAGACTTGATCAGGTCTGCTGCCTTAGGATTGGAGAAGGGTAATCTTCCAATCATGTCATCGGAAGGTTCTGGGGGAGCATACTTTATGCAAGATACTTGTGGACACAAGTATGTAGCGCTGTTTAAGCCAATTGATGAGGAGCCAATGGCAGAAAATAATCCTCGAGGGTTACCTTTGTCAACTGATGGTGAAGGGCTGAAGAAAGGGACACGAGTTGGGAAAGGAGCAATAAGGGAGGTTGCAGCATACATCCTTGATCATCCTGCCAGTGGGCCTCGATTATCTGATGAAGTCGGATTTGCTGGTGTTCCTCCAACAACCATGGTGCGGTGTTTCGATCATGGTTTTCATCATACAGAGGGGTATCACTATGTACCCAACAACTTCAAGATTGGATCCTTACAAGCATTTGTGGAAAACTATGGAAGCTGTGAGGATATGGGACCTCAAGCATTTCCAGTGCAGGAGGTTCATAAGATATGTGTTCTGGATATTCGGTTGGCGAATGCAGATCGCCATGCTGGAAATATATTGATATGCAAGGATAAAGATGAGGGGCGGATGATGCTGGTTCCCATTGATCATGGATATTGCTTGCCTGCGAATGTAAGTATTGCATTTATTTTTGTGTTAAGTAGGTCTTTTAGAGTTCTCCATGTTTGTGCTTTATTTGCCTCTAAATATGATGATATTCATTTTCATGGTTTCCATTTTTCATGTGAATCTTTGACACTGCATCCCAAATGGAAAAATAAACTTCTTTTCTTTCTTACAGATCTATATAATTCAAATTCAATATCTCGTCACTCTTATTTTTGTCCTAGTTTTTGAAAATATCCTGATGAAATTTAGTCCTGTGCATTTGTCCTGAAGTTAACAAAAAGGATTTTTGATTTTACTCCATCAATAGCAAAGTGTATCTACATCTTCATAGAGGGTTGTCATTTGATATGTGATTGTTGGGTTAGCTTGCTGAAAATATCGTGTAATGTGATCCTGCATTTGTTGGGTTAGCTTTCAAACGGTAACTTTTGCTTTATTATCTTACAATGATTGTTGTATGGTTGCATGTTTTCTTACATATGTGACTCGTCTTGCTATCTCATTTTGGTGCAGTGTTATGATATATCTGTCTGATGCAGAGTTTGGGCCATTCTTTTCTAGACGACCATCTTGATATAATGATATTTCCAATCTTTTTTATGGAAACTATTTTTGTTTTATGTTTGGTATTATTTCAGTTTGAAGATTGCACCTTTGAGTGGCTCTACTGGCCCCAAGCACGCCAACAATTCAATGAAGCGACCATCGATTACATAAAATCACTAGATGCTGAAGCAGATATTGAGCTCCTAAAAAATTACGGGTTGGAACTCGCATCAGACTCTGAATGCACTCGCACTCTCCGCATCTCAACCATGCTCTTGAAGAAGGGAGTGGAAAGAGGACTCACTCCCTATGAAATTGGAAGCATTATGTGTAGGGAAACAGTGTTGAAGGAATCAAAACTTGAGGAGATGATCCATGAAGCAAAGGATGCTGTTCTTCCCGGCACTGGTGAAGCCGCGTTCCTGGAGACTCTTTCTGAGATCATGGATCATTATCTCGTCAAGTTCGATTTGTAGGTTGACCAATTGCTGTTTTTCATTCTATGACTCTGAGCATATATATATATAGTTCGAACTATTAAAGGTGGTTGTATGTATAAAGGCCACCTAATTTAAATTTGGTAGTACTCGTGTGTTCGTGGCTATGGCTTCAGTTTTAGCACTCGCCTATCTCACTGACTACGAGATTTGAGTACATCATTCTAATATATGTGATGCACATCAGTAACGATAGATTGTTCGTTCTCTTCTTCATGAAGAGAAGGGCTTATTCTTAAAGAATTGTCTTTGAAAGTGAAAAAAAAAAATCTTCCCTTTTTCCTCTTTGAATTATCATTCTTCATTTGTGAAAGAAAGAAAAAGATCAGAGCAAGATAAGGTTTAGGCGAAATAAAGAACATCATTAACCGTCAACAGAAACAAAAGACAGATTCATTTTCTGAAGCAAGAAGCACAATAATGTCCATTGCATGTATTCTTATGGAAAAACTAGAGAAAGACTCATTTACACAAGGCATAATATAAACCACCGCCAACCTCGCGAAGCAATCGGACTTATCAGCCTCGTCGCTGAGGTCCTCCTCCCCGAACTCGCTAAGTTCTCCACAGGCGCCCTTATCCTCGTCGTCATCGTCATCCAGATCGGTTGGGCCGGCCTCTCTGCGATAGGCGTCGCCACAGCAGGTCTGGTAGACAGGAGGGAGGAAGAAAGTGAGCTGGCGTCGGTGGTCGGAAGCGGCGAGCGGCCGGGAGGGAGTCGTGGCCACCAAGGAAGCCGCACGGGAAAGGATGGGAGGCAGGGTAAACGCTACCCCACGAGCCACCGAAGCGAAGAGGAAGCGGTCGCCGTTGCTCGTTGCATCATGGAGCTAAGGCAATGGAACCAAGGAACGCCAGATGGCTATGGTATATAACTAGGGTTTTTGACCGAGCTTTTTGAAATTACATGGGCTTAAAGTTTCATTTCTACCCTAAATTTAATCAGTTTTTGAAAAAGGTCCTTTAATTTCAAAGATAATTTTAATTATCTGCAATCATCATCGTCGTTTCTCCGTCGATGAAACAGGGACCTGGAAACGGGGTTGAATGAAAGAGTTTTTAAAAACCCAAAAATTAAGGAATATTCTAATGTGAGATTATTTTCGTTCAAAGCAAAACCAATAAATCTAAATAACTTTATAATGGAAAATACCTTGAATCCATTTATTATAAACACCAAAAAAGGTCAGTTTTTTATTTCTTTCTTTCAAACTTAATCCACCAAAATTGGATGAAGCCAAATCATGTCACTAACAAATTTCTCGAAACCGTGAGAAATTTCGAAGCCCTCGCAATACTCTCGAAAGAAATTATTTATACGTTTTAGTAGGAAGATAAGGAAATCAAAACTAATACTCTTATATATTATTAATTAGTGCGAGATATATATCATATAATGGGCGTGGCCCGCATCCACCGAGATAGTACCTTTGTTTTCAAGCTCTCAGGACAGAAAACGTTTTCGTCGTTTCTCTGTGAGAAGACCAAGTTGAAGCAGATTCCATGTCCGTGATCTTCAGAAGTAATCCTCTATATTGACAGCATCATTCTCTGGAAGATCAAAAAAGAAAACTAGATAGGTAAGAAACAAAATGCAAAATCATTATTTGATGCGCAAGGTACAAAATCACTCCCGTGGCACCACGAGTATAGCTGTATTGCAGTCTGGCAAAGAAGACCCCGATATCTGAAAATTAGATTGCTCACCTTCGTTTGGATGCCTGAGCGACTAATGCTAAACTTATTTCAGATGACCATCCTCATCCGAAGAAGTAAATACAGCACTAAACAAGCAGCAAAGAAGCCCCGGATAGTTGAATCCCAAGTACAAGATATGTATGCCATTAAGCCAATAAAACAAATAGGATATAGATCTATTGACAGATTAACTGAACATGATTTCACATCCAATTTAAACGGAAAATAAAATGCTAGATCAGGAAGTATCAATTTTAGAACACACTAGCAACCATGTCTCATGGAGACAATTTTAGCAACAGATGTATCCGTAGTCACCTTAATAGGAATACACAATGTATTCTGATATCCACGATGTGACTTCAGCAATAACGGTGCAGCAACCTTTAGCAGCATGTAATATCTCAATGTTTGAACCGACCACTGAATCTACACCTGAAGAGTCCAAAAGAATATACGTTCAACCTGAGAAGTCCCATATCATCGCAGGGGAATCTGCACGCACAGGGAGATACACAGAAAAACATTACCAGTTACTTGGCTGAAGCATTGCGCTGCAGTGTTGGAAGCCAACTGCCGGATGACCCAACATGCGAAACATCAGTTGGCCCTGCTTGTCTGGAATTCAAGACATGTTTATTTGTGGAGCCAGGAAAAGCAAATGATGTGGGCGGTACATGTGGTCTTCCAGAACTTGTACCAGCCCTCTGAAAAGGAAGAGAAATAAGTCAAGAAAAATGTGATGAATAGAAGGGAACTATCTAAAAAATGCAATTAACATATACATTGAAAGGGGCCTTTAGTGTTGCTAGGACAGATTATGCTTCATTTCAGCCAAAGTTAATGTAATCGTGATGACTTACCAACTTATCAAGACGATCAACATCAGAACTCAAGTTCCTCTCAGCTATGTGTTTAAGTTGCATTTGAACTGCTGGACGAGCAGCATTACTTGGTCCCATACGCTCCGTGACTCCATCAACGTGAGGAATGTTGCTTGAACTGGTAGCTGGAATGTAATTTGAAGATGTCATTTATGGAAGAATAAAAATGTATTCTAGGTAAACTACTAGTAGTTTGTATATTATCAATAAACATGTTATAACAAAGATTACAGCCAACAGCGTGCCACCGGCTTTATCAATAAACATGTTGTAACAAAGATTACAGCCGACAGTGTGCCACTGGCTTTCTCCAATCATTATAGTCCAGACAAATTTGAACTAGAATCTATCAACATGAGCCCAAAAGCGGTAGCAGAAGTAGGATCAAGAACCTTGTTTGTCGACATCTATTGGAATTGCTCGACTAGTCATTCCACCAGACACGGGCTGTCATTTCAGAAAATAAAAAATATCTCATCAACAATGATATGTATAGCTCTTCCAGAAGTTGAAGTTCTAAAAGAAATATTTTCCAACAGAGGTAGTTGAAGTTCTAAAAAGAAACGTTTTTCAACATAGATAGTTTCTAAAAGAAATGCTTTTCAACATTGAAGTTCTAATGTTTTTCAACATAGGTAGTCGTGGTTCTAAAATAAATGTTTTTTCAACACAGATAGTTGAAGTTCTAAAATAAAATGTTTTTTCAACATAGATAGTTGAAGTTGTAAAAGAATGTTTTTCAACATAGATAGTTGAAGCTTTAAAAGAAATGTTTTTCAAGATAGATACAGGAAAGAAGAAAAAAGACATGAATGAGACCTTTTAGATCCATGCTCAAAGAAGATCATCCTTCCCAATAAAGAAAAATAATGGACGTATTTTGGTCAAACTATCCACCCTTATATCAGGTAGAACTATGAAAATTATCTCTCACATTTTCAAGCTCTTTGAAATGAAGCAGACAACCAAACTACAGAAGCAAATAAACTAAAAGACTTAATAGCTACTGAATGAGTTCTATATTGAATTTGGCAAGGCAAAGCATACTAACAGAGGATCGTGGTTGACATCTTGTCCTTTGGGCTTGCTGATATTTCAGAATTGTCCAATCAAAAATAAAATCAAATTCATAACCTGCCATAGTTAATTGAAACATGTCAGAAAGGTTCCAACAACATAATTTCAGCAAGCATCACTGCATAATAATGTCCATAAGAACACCCACTGACTAACTCAGAAAATAAATTCACCAAGTAAATGTCTAACTATAAGTTCTCAAATTATGATTTTCCATACAATACCTTCACGGGTGAACAAGTCACGAAAGAGACGCTTCAGGAATCCATAGTCAGGCCGTTGTTCAAAGGTCAAAGAATGGCAATAGTGGAAATATGAAGCAAATTCCACAGGGTGGGATTTGCATAAAACCTATCAGAAGTTAAGAGTAAGCAACCAGTTACTACTATTTTCTGTTTGAAAAGATCGCAATATGCTGTTACTGGGTACATACTTCAATAGGAGTTGAAAGCTTCTTCTCACATATCTTGTCATATTTCTGCTTCTTTGTAGCAGCTTTTAGCCCTTGCCATGGAAGACTTCAAAGGAAAACAGGAAGGAATTAATTATTCTTGGAATGAACATTTACGAACCCAGATGTGACAAATACTTGAAGCAGATAGAGATATGAAAGATGCATTAATACATATGAGTAAACACCATTACAATTTTCTGTTTAAAATGGACAGCCTAATTTAAAAAAAAATGATTCATTGAAACAAATATGATAGTTTTGAAGGTATGTTGAAAGCCATATTTTTTTTATTCATCAGAAACTGGAACAAATATCAATTTTACCACAATACAAAAAATCTTCTCTTGTTTTAATTTTCAGAACACTGGTTTTTGTGTCAGTTTTACAGCATCATTGTTAACTATCGATAAGGAACCCAAATCTGCACAATGTAATTTCTTAATTAAGCATACCTCCCTCTGAGAAAATAGAGGAGAACATAACCAAGCGATTCCAAATCATCCCGACGACTTTGCTCTGGTAAGTTGATGGATTAAGTTATCATGGCACCAAACTAAAACTAAACACTGCTGGATCAGCCACAACTTACCAATGCCAAGATGAGTATTGCAGCTAGCATAACGAGCAGTTCCAGTCAAGTTTTTGTTTTCTCTGAACAAGAAAATAATAAGGATGATCAGTAATCATCATCAGATGTCATTTTCAAAGTCAAAGGTAAAAAAAAAAAAATATTGGGCCTTTATGTTCAGTGAGCACAAACACCCAATTGTGGCTTCATCTCTCTATATCTATGTTGATATCACACTTTTTATCAAGGAAAAAGTATGTAAAAATTTGTTAATATTTCTGCTTGCTTATAACCGCTTAAATGACCAGACTTTACTGTTGCATTACTTTGTGAACTCTATCAAAGGAAAAGAGAGAATTGAAATAAAACAATTATGATTGATGCACCTGTATGGGATATGATGATTGGTATTAGAATCCCTATATCGTTTTGCAAGACCAAAGTCAATGATATACACCTGGAAAATCATATTCAAACAGTTACTATCAGGAGGAAAGGGGAAAAAGCCAAGGTTGCATATGCAACAACCACAAGATTGATGAGAGGCTGTTTGAATTACTACCTGATTGGCCTTCCGACCAAGACCCATTAGGAAGTTATCAGGTTTGATGTCTCTGTGCAGAAAACCTTTTGAATGCACATATTCTATTCTTGTAATCTGTTGAATATCAAAGTTAGAGTGATTTCTTCTAAAACAAAAATGTGTATAAAATGCATTGTAAGTATTAATTAGACATGAATATGACCTAAAACAAAGTAACATAATTTCTATTGTCATGTTTCACTAAGAGGGATTTGGTCGATAAAACAATGGCACGAGGTTAGTAATAAATACAAGCAGTAACATGGCTAGGTTCAAATTGTGCAAACAGTATCAAGGAAATTTTCTTTGCCCGTGTCCGCATATAGATTGAACATATAAGAATTTTCAGTGGTTTTAAATGATAATAAAAAAAATTATGTTAGGGAATCAATCCTGCTAATGAAGTGTTAATTATAACTTGTAGAATCTAACCATCAAAAAACAATTTTAAAGGATTATTATATAATAACTGGCATTGTAAATAGATCTCTCAAAGTAAGTCACAAGACAAGTTTTAACTAATCGATGAAGAGAAATAACATACAAAACTACCAAAATGAAAAGCACATAAATAGTGTGACTGAATTCTTAAATGGTATAGTTGGATTACATGTTCAATTTAGCAATTAGCAGTTTTCTGGCATGGAACCAGGCATATAGAATTTTCCAAATAATATTCCTTAAGAAAAACAAAGATGAGACTTTATCAATTACAATGCTCCTTATAACTATTCAGTTTAATTCATCCAATTTATATTTACAAATTAATTTTTAGTTGAGTAACAGGTCATCACATTCAATATTCAATCGTGTCAAATTCCCTAAAATTTAAATACGATCAGATAGATTAAGCTCTGAACGTTTTCCCAATTTGTGCAAAACTGAAAGAGAAGGTTTTAATCCATCCTCTGAAAAGCGTTCTTTCATAACACATAAATTTGCAGTTACCATTTGATCTGCAAGCATCAGAACTGTCTTTAATGAGAATTTCCGACCACAATAGACAAACAAATCTTCAAGGCTTGGACCAAGCAAATCGAGAACAAGAACATTTTCCTCCCCGTCAACACCACACCATTTTGTGTTTGGGATACCACCTACAAGGATGATTTGAGAAAGTAACTTAAGAGTTGCAGAAAAGGAAGAATTTAAGCCATATGGCTTGGCTGACATACTTCCTCCCTGAAGAATGCTATACAGCTTGGCCTCATAAAGCAACTGTGGATGCTTGGTCTTGCTGTTCTCCTGCAATCATGTACAAAAATAGTAAGCAGATAACCAACACGATTAACTCAATCAGGACAGCGTGATACAAAATAAAATTCATCGACGTCTATTCAAAGCCTGACTATCAGGAGAAAGCATCAAATTTGATCGACCTTTCAAATTATTTTAAACGCCAAAGAAATTCAGCTAGTCGACCATGACACATACCACTTTCCCAGAGTTCAATAGGACATGCCGGAAAAGGGCGTCACTTTAGGGTTCGGGTAAAAGTATAAAAACATCTTCGAAGAGAAAGCTCAACAAATTCAGTAAGAAGAAAAGGCAAAAGTATCCTCGATCGTGCTATACAAACAGGTAGCAAAAATCAGCTAGCCAAACAAACAATACATCACGATAGATCGGAGAACTTACGATCTTAACCGCGACGATCTCGAACGTGTCAACGTGCGTCGCTGCAACACCCGTAACCGGATCGTAAGCGAATAATAAAAAAAAAAAGGAAAACAAAAGAACAAACCGCAGAAGAAAGATCTCGATTTGCCCACCGAGAAAGATCTCGCCGAAGGATCCGCTCCCAATCTTGCGCCCTAGCTTGTACTTCCCGCCAACGATCCGATCCATGGCCTACTTGTACCAGAAGAGCATCCAATAACTGGGTTGCAACAGGATCGAAGATTTCACGAGAGAGATCTCCAGCTACGGGCAGTTCTCAGACGGGCAGACGGCGGGGAAGTCGCTGGGGCATTTCAGGCAATTTAAAGGCTTAGCTGCGAAGACGGGAAAGCGAGGCGGCTTCTTCGTTGTTATCCCAGTCGTAGGGCGGCGGTTGGTTGGCCACTCGACCGAAGCGAACCGAACGACTTGGCTCAAGTTCTTTAGCGAGACATCCGGTTTTATTTAAGGTTGTCATTTTTATCTCAGATAAAAAAAATTATCTTAAATAAATTAGGATTAACCGATTAAGAGAGGTGTGTTTTTTTTTAAACAAAATATTTTTTAAATATCCGATCTGCTTCACATTTGGACTGAATTCATAATAATTAAAAAAAATATAAATATAAATATAAATATATATTTTAATTTGTAACTGCCCGCTGCCTTATCTTCTCGCGTGATCCAATCTCCCCGACGAACCAACGGTATACACGTTGTATTTGCTTTGGGGGGCTGCCCTGGTTTGTGGGGGAAAAATTAATGAGTTGTAATTAATTGATCTTGATGACTAGTGTAAGTCCTCGTGGCTAAAAAATGTTATGATTTTCTTTTTTATATATGTTTTGTTTGATAGGAAAGTCATCCTGTGAAGGAATCTGTGGCTTATAATTTTAAATAATAAAAATAATCATAGGAGTTGCGATAGAATCAAATTTCCTGTATCTGAATCCTGAAGATTAATTAATTGATGGACTAAATCCTCTCCTAACTAACGATAATTTCAGGTTGATTTTAGGGTGAGTTTGTATTTCATTTTGGTGGCCCAAGATTCGCTACCTCCGCCCCAATATTTAGCATACGTCATCTTTATGCTACGAGTTGGAAAAAAAAATACAGCAACAATTACACCATTATAATTAAATATACATAAATAATTTTCTCATGCAGACAATTTTATTAGTCCTTGCTGAGACCGACTGGAGGAGTTAGATTCCTACAAGTTAATTAAAAAATATCTCAAGCTAGAGCAGAGATTAAGAAATTAGTGCAACACAACAACTATAAAAAGAGACATAAAATGAAATGCAGAGGCTCAGAGATCTACTTGGTTACAACCGAGGAGGTTGTTAATCCAAGGCAATAGTAGCTCAAAAAGAATCTCCTTCTGTGAAGGCGGAGAAGTCTCTTACAAACCCTAACGCTCAGAAATAACACTAGGAATTACAATAGAAGTTGTGTACTTGATTGATATTCATTCCTAGCTAACAAGGCTTTTATATAGGCCATGGAAAACTCTATCGCCACCGTCCAGGGCGCCTCCAGATCGTCCAGGGCGCCTTCAACGAGATAAAGTTTTATTGAATAAGATAAAACTTTATCTGATCGTTCAAACGGCCGAAGACCAGGCGCGAGGGCGTCCTCTGATGCTGAGGGCGCCTTCTAGCAGCGCGAGGGCGCCCTCATCATCTTGAGGGCGCCCTCAGCATCTTGAGGGCACCCTCC
>JBAMIB010000053.1:486926-500414 GCA_037177415.1 Kaempferia rotunda | reverse complement strand
TACTGAGAGAGTTCTTGATCCCTCATAAGGAAAGCATCCTTAAGCCTAATTAGGCTACATAGTTCATACTAGCATGGCATTCTTGTTTCATAATTTCATACATGATCATGAGCATATTCATTAAAGCATTAAAACATAAAACATGGTATTAGGGATTACATAAGTTCATGGCATGGTTCATAAAGCATGAGCATATAACTCTTAAAGCATGCAACCTAAAACATAATCATAAAAACCTCATAGCATAACCATGAACTCTAGCATACATTCATATCCTTACATAAATCAAAATTAGCTAAAACATGACATAAACTAAAAGTGCTACATGGGTTCATCTCCTAGAATAATACTAAAACAAGCATCATCACACATATGGAGAATCTAACCGTCAGTTCATAAAATTTATAATCATTCTCAATTAAACATGAAATGTAAGCATGTCATTACTACCTATCCTTTACTAAGTCATGGACATGCTCTTCCTATTTTTCACCAGGAAAAATACTAGCATTTCTATTGGAGACAAGTGCTAAACCAAATTTATTAAATGCTGGCCAAAATGTTAGAAAAGGTTTTCAAGCATAAATTTTCATCCCAATTGCCTAGAATACCACCAAAATACATATATAAATCTCATGTGAACTAATAAGAGTCTAGGATCTTGAAGTAGGATGCTAACTCTAATTAAATCTGGTCGAAACTTCTAAGAGGTATTTGAACATGAATTTTTCATACAACTTATATGTACCACACAAGAAAACATCAAACACTTCAGGAGAGTTAAACTAGTTCTCACAACTCTAATCAAATTCCTAATCATAAATCATACTAACATACGTGGATTGGTTCTTGCATACCTAGCTTAATGAAATTCCGTAAGCATACTAACATGGCATATAAGATACATTTTTCATATCATGGCTCATGAAGCATATCGTATAATTCCTAAAGCGACGCATGGAACATAGAAATGAATTCTAACATGAATACTTATTCATAAATTGCTAAACATGGATATAGCAACCTAATCAAACATGCACATAAAAACACAATTTATATTCATGGAATCTAGACATACAATTTCCTAATGCATTAAAATACATCCGAAGCTACTTATACTGCAGTGAGGGAACTTACCTCTTGTACTTAGATTCCTAACAACCTTTAGTTCAAATGCTTGGATTAATCTTCCTCTTGCTAAATTCCTAAACTTGAAACCGAAAGAAGACCTTGTCAGTTTCGGCCAAAGCAAAAGAACAGGTAACATCAATTCTGATTAAATTCTTGCTTCTTATTCCTTGCATTAAATTCTCCCTATCTAATTTCCCCAAACTTTAAGGAACCCTTACCTACATCATACCTTTCGGCCAGCACTACAAAATCATAAACCAGTGCTTAAAATGCTTGCTTCCCAAACTCCCCTTTGAGACCTGAAATTCCGAACAACTAAAACTCTTCCTTCAATTCGGTAAAAACAGAGAATAAGCTAAAGAGGGTACCAAAATTTTGAGAACTCCCTTCTTGTCTTGCTGTGGCCGGTTCACAATAAAGGAAGAAAGAATAGAGAAAATTCCCAACTTGGAGAATCCCTTACTTGGTCTCGGTGGAGAAGAGGGAAACACCCGAGCCCTATGCCCGAACTCCCCTTGAAGCCAATTCCGAGACCTGCAAGAGACCTCTTGCTCTTTGAGAAGGGAACCGAAACTTGGAACTAACTCCCTTGAAGTTGCCGAGCTTGAGAAAAGATCTTACCTTAGATTTTTCCTCGGCAAAAGGAGGAGGAAGAGCTGATGGCTCGGTAAGATGAAGAAGAAGAGGGAAGAAGAACTTGAGGCTTCCTTCTTTCGGTGAAGAGGATACCGTGAGTTGAGGGGAGGAACTCGCCGAATGGCTTGAGGGGAGATCGGCGCCGCGTGCGGGAGGAGGGGGAAAAGGAAATCGCGAGGAGAGGAAGATCGCGTGGGTTTGAGAAAACAAAGTTTCGGCCGGGTTTTTAAACTAGGTTTTCGGGGATGTACTTTATACCCCTTGGAAGCTTATAAATTTTCTCAAGAAACCCCCTATTTCCCTCTTAACATAAAACCAACTCCTTCTATTAACAAATCACATTGCTATCCTAGTTGGTTTCCTGGTTTACCCCTCTTGTAATAGGTCTAAGGTTCAATCCCCCATGCTATTTTCTTTATTACTTTCTTGGAACAATTCTAGATAAACCTAATTAATTCTAATACATTCATATCATGCTACTTCAAATTGCATAAATTATTTTTCATAAAAATCGGGGCGTTACAATTATCTCCTAAGCTACCACTTTACTCATCCCTCCTTCCCGCTTTCCGCATCGAGATTGTCTCCTAAGCTCCCACTTTCCTCATCTGGTATCATGATTATCTCCTAAGCTCAAGTTCTCTAGCTGAGTTTTTCGTTGTATAAAACATAAATGTGTTGGTTAAACGTTTTATAAAATGTCCAATATCTTTTTTCTTAAAAAAAAAGGGTTTTAGTTTAATCACAGAAATGTTCAATATTTCACAGGCAGGGATTCCTTGGTTTACAAAATGTGAACTAGGGGATGATCTATATCGTAATTGTGGTCGGATTGTCATTGTAATCCGGTCACAATTATTTATGAACCATCGATAGGTTTACCTTTTCACTCAGTTTGTACTTTGGATTGGGATAGGCAACCGGAGGCCGTCCTTTGCTTGGTACCCGGCCAACCACCACCTCCGATCGCCTATCCCATTTTAAACTACAATCCGATTGGAAAAGTGAATTTGTCGGTGGATTATAAGTAATTATAGTCGAATTATAACTACGATTCAGCCATAATTACGGTGTAGATATCTCTTAATCCATAAAAAATTGACTAAAAGATCTGATCTCCCAGAATCGAGCTAAATCGTTGAACCCGGGCATTAGGGATTCGACACGGGCCGCTATGGTTACGTCTTCAGGCCCAAATAAAAATATCATCCGAGTGTCCAGGCGGGCGACGCTGCTCCGAATCGAGGAAGAAATGGGTCATCTTCGTGGCTTCGCGCAGTTGCCTGGTGCGCCGGCCGGCATCGGGATCATCCTCGCCCCAACTCGCATCTCGGCGCTCTGCTACTCTCGTCCTCCCACCGTCGTTTTCCCTGCCCCGTTGGGCCGCCGGAGCTACCCCTCTCGGCCAAAAGTGGTTCTTTTATCCCACCGGCGGAGCCCTTTCGCGATTAAAGGATCAGGTTCGTTGTTACTTCGTCTATCTTCCACTTCTGCAGTAATTGGAGAATCGCTTTGATTTCTTGGTTGGGTCTGCGGTTCCTTGAATAACATTACAAGGTATCTGGAATTCCACACTAATCTCTTAAAACGGCATAATGAGCATACGTCCATGATGCAGTTATTATGTGGATTTCATTTTTGAGCTTGCAAACTAAAACAAAGAAAGCAAATAATAGCCGTCAGAAATGTTCGATCATATTGTTGCATGTAAATCAAATTGGTGGAATAAAAGCAATCTCAAAAATCTAAGTTTGATATTATTGCATGTAAACAAAGAAAGCAATAATAAGTTGTCAGAAATGTTCGATCATATTAGATATGACTTAGGTTACTTCTGTATGTCACTTAACCCCGCTAATTTAGGTCACTAAGTTCAGTATCTGATTGGAATTAGTTCATATAACAATTCACTGCCATATTGAAATGACCTACATATAATCCCCATTGATGGGCCATTCCATACACAGCCTTTGTCTTGAGAATAGTGAATGAATTATGTGAGTTCTCAAGCAATAGTCAACATAAAAATTAGCACTAATCAGTACGCACAACAAGCCTCATTTAATTATGGACAATAAATATACGTATCATTTAGATCATGATATTGTGCTACTTTAAACTCTTACTTTGTGTTCACAAGAATTTCCTAATGTTCTCATTTGAAGCTCAAATTTCTGTTCTATTATATCCTACAACATAAATTCAAAAAATCAAATAACAACCATATTAAATATATAAATCCTTTAGAACATGATGATTTGTTAGGTACGAAGTTTATCCTATTATTGAACAACAACTCCCTTTATCCTTTCCCTCTAAAGTCAAACATCATATACTTCTCAATCCATCTCATACTCCCATTAAACTCCTCTCTTTTTTCATTTCCCCTTTCTTCATTATATCTTTCTTTCTTCTCTACTTGCCCCTTCTGTTCACTGGATGTTTATCCAACAACCTGCAAATTATTCACTCTATTGCGCACATTTTCCGTTGTGAAGCACACACTTGCACACTCTCTTGCTTCTTGTACTAGAGGAGGTGGCTTCTCCTCCTTTAATTGCTCACTGTATCATGCACACATTCCATTGCTAAACACACACTCTCGTTTTTTTTTCCTTCTAGAAGAGGTGGCTTCTCCTGTTTTAATAGCCAGAAGAGAAACTTCCTGTTTGCCAGCTTATCTGGAAAAATTAGGCCTTTTCTTCATTTTTTTTAACTTGGGCTAAAAATGGGTTGTGCCTCTCAATAGTGTGTGTGTGTGTGAAAAACTCTTGTCTTCATTCAGGCGCTGCAGCTGGTGGTGATTTTGTTATCGAATTTAAGATTCTGAATAGACTGTAATATTGCCAAGGAAACCAAACACGCTTCAATTTACTTCATAAATCCAGCTTCTTTTTATAATTATGACATGATAGTACAATACCTGATTGTATTCTCATTACTTGGTTATCTACTTCTGCCAGAGCGGATTGAATTGATTTATAATGCTTTCTTTCTATTAGATATGACTTCAGAGTTGGAGCTGGCAAAGCCTGATGGGAGTAGAGGACAAAATCGACCTGTCAGTGGAGTATTCTGGATACTACTGCTTAACCTCGGTATTTATGTGGCAGACCACATACTTCAGGTGACCTTTATTTGTACATTTGTTAGACCAAAATGTTTTTGTGTATTTGTTAATTTCTCATGCCTCGTTGGTGCTATTTGTCTATTTACATTTTTTACACCAATGGTAAAATAAACCACATAGTCAAAGTAAAAGTTTGATTTGGTTTAGTTTTTTTTTTTTTAAAGTTTATTGATCTTGGTTTGAATGATTAAATAATGATCTTTAATTTCATCTTATTGTGGGGCTAAAATAAACTGGAACTTATTCTTTCTAATGAGTAAATTTTGAATTCTATGTCCTAGTTCTGCCAAAACAGGAAAGAAAATATTGTAGATTTGTGAAACTATATGATATTATCATGAGATATATATATATATATATATATAATCACCAACATCTATATAATATAGACATGATTTGATTCATCATCAATATATTTAGACTTGATTAAAACTTAAAAGACTTTTGAGAATTATATTTTCAGGTATTTAGTTTGTTCTCTTGAAACTGAGAAACTCTGATGCACTTTTGCACTAGTATCTGTATTTTCTAATTTTGTCAAATTGTGATGGCAATCCTTCTATGTTTCTAATACAAACCCAAATAATTGCAATGTATGATCTATAAATGTAGGCTTAGGTTGTCTGCTTATATGTTGTTTCTTCAATGTATCATATACTACATTTAATTTGCAAAACTATATGGATGAAGGTATGATTGACAGGATAAAGAATGAGTGATGGGAACTAAAAGAAGTTTTTGGAGTTTTATTTGATCGTGTGTGACCCTTAGGCTAAAATAAATTATAAGACAGTCATATTAGCTACAATATTTTATGGGTGTTAGAAAACAACTCGTACAAAAAAAGTAATATAATGGAGATCAAAATGCTAAGATGGATATGTGAAGTTACTTGATAGATGTAAAATATATTATTATGTAGGAACAATTAGATGTAACACCAATAGATGATAAAGGAAAAAAAAAAAAAATTGGGATAGTATGACACATTCAAAGGCAACCAATAAATTATATGGAGCAACTGGCCGAGCTGGGACAAACATGACTTTGGTGGTGAGGATGATGGTGATGGATATGTATTATATATGTATTATTTGATGGTTGGAAAGTCAGATAATTGTGTTATGAAGGATATTCGGCTCTCTATGTGAAATGTGAAAGTGTTTCTTTACGTTCTTGGGTAACATTAGATGTCTCCAATTCCTAAAGCCTCTCCTGATCTACAGAACTTACAGTGCTTAGTAAAATTTTTAATATATTATCCTTTTACAGATTCGAGAGATCAAAATCCTGTATCTGTATCATGGCTTTCCAGCGTGGTTCCAGTTTGTGACAGCAGCATTTTGCCATGCTAGCTGGTTAGTCCTTCTAAACTTCATAGCCATAGTGATTAGTGATGCCAGTTGATTTTTTTTTTCTCCCTGTATTTGAAACCTGCAAAGCTGCAAGGTAATTAATGGGTTTCACGTTTTGGACTGATGAAATGGCTCTATTTTTCTTTCATGATTAGTAACGTCAAAATAAATGTTTCACTGTAGGATTTACTTTTCACACTTTACAGGAACCACCTTTCTAGCAACCTATTTTTCTTGTATATTTTTGGTAAGATTATGTAATTTTCTTTTGAAGTGTTATAATTTTCTTTTTCCTTGTTGAGCTTCTTTATATTCACAACTTTGTATTTACCTTGCCCTTATTATCAGGAAAACTAGTAGAGGAGGAAGAAGGGAATTTTGCATTGTGGATATCATACATTCTTACTGGTGCTGGAGCTAACCTTGTTTCATGGTTACTTCTCCCAAGATCTGCAGTATCGTTAGGAGCTTCTGGTGCAGTCTTTGGACTATTTGCAATAAGCGTCCTAGTTAAGGTAATTCCTGACTGATTTTTACTCACTAAAATCCATCTCTCTTATCATTGTTATCCATATTCCACAAAATGCAAACACGATTATTGCAGATGTCATGGGATTGGAGGAAAATCATTGAAGTTCTTATCCTTGGTCAGTTTGTTATTGATAAGGTACGAGGAGATTCTTGAAAAAAGTTAATGACAATCAAACATTATCATGCATTAGTTGAGAGATTTACTTTGGTCAAGTATTATTTCGTCACTGTTTGCTATGACCTGAAATAACCTCCCTGCTTTATGTATTGCTTACGAGGGCAACTCTTTGATTAATCCAATGAGCAATTTTTGCATCGAGTGAGTTGTTTCCTGGCGATGCCGTGTAGGTCATGGAAGCTGCACAGGCTTCGACAAACCTGACTGGAACATTTGGGAGAGGCTCTTTCATGGCAGTCAATCACATTGCCCATCTCTCTGGTGCTCTCATTGGGGCTGCTTTGGTTTTGCTTGTGAGTCGCATTCCTTCTCCACCCTATCAGAAAGACATCGAGTCTGTTAGACATGAGAACAAACGCACTTGAGGCATCTCCTGTAAAAACATTTGGAATTTGACTGCACTGTAGATTTTATGGATATGTATGAATTGATGCATGTTAGGAATAGGCATCTCTTACTCTAACTAGCCCCCTCAACCTATTGGGTCAGATCTTTAACTTCCTACTTGCTGCTGCAATTCTTTATAGAGTATTAAAGATTGAAATGTATTGTAGAATTAAAGAACAGACTCACAAGAAAATCATTTACATCTTAATAGCTACAAATCATTTGATAAAATCCTAATCTCCCACTGTTTAAATCAGAATTAAATTAACTGTCGAAGAAATATATTTCATTTCAGTATTTAATCAGTAAGAACGTATACTTGACAAAAGAATCAGTAAGCTATTCATCATTTATTGGAATCAACGAAACAAACATCTATGAAAACCTGTAAACAGTTCTTATCAGATGAATTTGGTTTTCCTAGCCGTGGAACAAGGCTGGGCTTTACAATTGAATAGATATAGATAAAGGCGCTTCTCACAAATTGCTGCCAAAACCATAACCATAGTTGTCTTTCTTGTTTCTCAATTCTATCTCTTGAGTTTGTTGACCCTCACTGCTTGAAGCCGATGGAATCTGACCATATTCACCGGTAGGTGCACTGTACTCGCTGCTAGCAAATTCTTCAGTTGTGACTGCCATTTTTCTGAACTTCTTCATATCCTCATTGTATTGATTGGAATCGTAATCAGAGCTGCTGTCATGGGAACTGTAAAACCTGCTGTGACCAGGTTTGACACCGTTGTGTAAGTCATCGAGAGATGCATCACCTTCTAAAGCACGGACAATCTGTAGGTTACACTTGGTGAAGTTAGTGAAAGGTTGGCAATATTGTGATGACTGAGAGATCACAAGAATAAAAAAAATGGACTGAGCAGAAAATGTGAACGCCCAAATTCAAGATGGTATACAATTATAAACTTTAAAAAAACTATAAACAAAACCACCAAGTAAAAGAAAGAGACAGAACCTGACTCATTCTTGGCCGTCGACGTGCTGAATGGCGCACACATGCAGCAGCACAGGCAATCATGCAGGCCATCTCATTTGGGTTATAGTCCATTCCCAACCTAGGATCAACAAGAGCATCATCGTATTTGCCATCTTCAAGAGCTCGAGTAAGCAATGGCCTTGCCTGAAGTTACAAGAAACAACTGAAAAAGTTGGGCGGAAGTAAAGAAATGATTAGAACTAGATAAGACTGTTATGCAATCACAAAACTGACCCAGTCAACCAAGCTATCATCCGTGTAAGTTTGGGATGTATCAACAGGGCGCCGTCCGGTGATTAGCTCTAGAAGCATTACACCAAATGAGAACACGTCTGATTTTTCTGTCAGCTTGCCTGAAGATGCATATTCAGGTGCCAGATAACTACAAGAAAACAGTGTCTACAGGTCAATTCAATGGTGACAAAATCTATGACATCGAAACTCCTAAATCAGCTGTACATACAAGTAGGGCAAACCTAATGAACAAATGATGCTTAATTTCAGAATGTAAATAAAGGAATCCTTTCAAACATATGATGCAAGGATACAAACACTATAATACAAATGAATTCATCTCTAAAAATGATATTATTATTATTAAAAAAATTATTAATTTACTTAAAATATACCCTCGGAGTGAATTATTTATTCTCCATAGTGAAAAACACACCTCTCATTTAATTACCATCATATGCAGCAGAGGGCAAAGTCAGCGATGGAAGCAGCAGCAACCTAAATCTCACTCCCAAATCCTGCCTCAGCAAGGGCATCAGAATTATGTAAGCCGAGTCAGCCAAGAGGTAATACTCTCCCTTGGCAAGGCCATCGAAAAGAATCGTCAGCCAAGATGCAGTTACCCAAGTGATTGAATGGGAAATTGAGAATAAAGGAGAGATTGTTAGAAGAGATCGATCAAGTGGATGGCACCGCCAATGCTGATATCTTGGATTGATGTTAGGCAGACGAGAAAGAAAGGTTCTCCTGCAATCCATTATTGGACAGTCTCAAAGATAGAGAAATAGGCACTGTTGCAACTCGCCCACCATTTATCAAGTTATCGTTGTCAATGTCGCACTGAATGCTGCTCGTCTCAGCGACGGGCAACAGGCAAGACACGAGGACTGTCAATGACTTTCTGTACATCTGTCATGGGATCAGATTTCTATCCATTTCACTTCAAAAACTTCCTTCAACATCATGAGATCCTTGGGTGACGGTATGTGTCATGTGAACTCATCCTGTTTGTATTGTTTGGAGGTTACTTACCTTTTAAGGATTCTAATATCATGACCTCTAGAAGAAAGTGAGTATTACAGTGAAAATAAAATTTCTGCACCACATTGTATTCTTATCTTGGTTAGAAAATTTTTAGTTATTTATTTCACCTGCAGGTGTCATCCACTGAATTCACATGCACCTTGGCTTTCCTTTTGTGCCACAGGTATAACCAAAAGCATCAGACTAGCACCTTTTGGAAGTGCCTACAATTAAAGAGAGTTTGAAAATGTTCTATACCGAAGAATATGACAACAGTGATAAATTAATTCTTTAGAGGGCTATTATTATAAACAATTTGGTATAGGCTTGTTATTTGTTTTATTTCCTGAATTCTAGAGTCAAGTGAAATTAATAGTATTTAATGATCAATTGAAATATAAGTTGGAAACTGGAGATATCGACTTGGTGGGTTCCACATTGACCTATTAGCACACGGCCTAAGCCATCAAGAGGTTAATTGCAAAATCTGCTTCATGGTCAACTTTTAAAATAGCTACTTGACTCATGTTAATATTTGTGGATTGTGTATATAATATAAACCATGTAACTCTTTTATGAATTATTGTATTTACTTAATGCACTTTAGTATTCACACTCTTTTAGAGAAATAAAAGTGTTTTGATACAATTAAGTGATAAATTATCACTAAAAAAAATTATTATTTTATAAAAATAAATTTGTCAATAGAAATATTAATTTGTCAAAGATTTATAATTGTCACTGTGAATATATTTAGAAACATTTTTAATTGTCCCTTAAAAGTTATTGACTTTTAGATATATTTATAATTGTCTCTAAAAATGAGGAAAATGATCATTTCTAATTCTTTGCATTTTTAGAGACATTTATAGTTGTCACTCTAGACAATTTTTGTGACAAATTAATAGATGTCTCTAAAAAAGTTAATAACTTTTAGACACAATTATAATTGTGTCTACATATACATTTAGAGACAAATTATTGTCTCTTAAAAAAATTATAGACCTTTAGAGGCAATTGTAATTGTCTCTATAAAGCTTCTTATAGACAATAAAAAATAGTGCCTTCAAAGGCAAATTTTTTAGGGGCAAACTAAAAATATATATCCCTATAGAAACAAATTCATGAAACTTGAAGTTAAACTAAAATATCTCCATAAAATTTCACTTTGTTGTAATGAAAATCAACAAGGATACTGATAATTTACATAAATCCATGACAAGATATGGATGAGAAGAAATGATATGCAAAGGCAAACACAAGACATCGGTAACCTAGATAAGAAGAAATGATATGCAAAGGAAACCACAATATGACATCTAATCTAGATTAGTGTGACAATTGATAGTTCTCTTTATTAGATCTGACATCAAAAAGTGCAAGTAAAAAAGTGTAATGACAAGAATGAAGCTTACCCAAAGGTCCCCATGACTCTTGTGGAAACATGGGTGTTATTATCAGAAGCAAACTTAGCAAGCCCAAAATCCGCAACCTGCAAAACAGAAGAGATATAGATGAAATTAATAAACATAATGGTTAATCGACTAAAAATAAGTTACCAAGAAATATAATACAGCAAAAACTGTTGGCTGCTCAGTAGTTTTCAGCCAAAAGAATGACCTGCATCTAAAGATATACAAGGAAAGAACAGACAGATATTTTTCACCTCTTATTGTTTTTAAGGAAAAATAAATTCAGTAAGGTCATCGAAGCATCAAATAAAAACTATACAAACACTAAGGTAACTTTTCAAAATCCTATTGCAAAACAATCTATAGCTTATTCAATTGGGAAAAAAAAGTATATCATCCTTCAGTTAATGTGCAGATTTTCATATGATATATAATGACAATTCTTAGAGACCATCTTTAGAATGCAAAGAAGATCAAATGACAAATATCAATGCAGAAGTAACATCCCTTTTTAAGATTTGATAAACAAACATTCTATTCTATCTGAAAATTATTTTATTATGTGATGCAGTAGATTTGTTTACCATTGCCACAAACTTGTAATCAAGAAGAATATTGGATGCCTTAATATCACGGTGAATAATCTTCGGGTGGCCTGCAAACCAGAATACTCATTATAAGAACCAACTATAAATGAGGAAAATCAATTCTATAGTGATGGTGAACATTGGAAAATAGCACAAATGCAAAATAACTCACAATCTTCATGAAGATATGCCAATCCCTTGGCAGAACCCAAAGCAATTTTTAGTCGTGTGGACCATTCCATGGTTGGTCTGCCTCTCCCTGCAAAAGAATTATTATCATAAACTATCCACGCAAATATCTTAAACTGTTACAGAATACCAAAAAGATCTACAATGTATATCAAGATCTGGATATAGACCAACTACTACAGGTAATTAAGAAGGAACAATTTCAGTTACTCTTTTTTCCAAATTTTTCTAATATCAGTTCATTATCTAGCTTGAATATATTGCTGGAACCCAATGTGTGCTCTGAATCAATGCATACACGATTAAACAAATGATGGCTAGACAATTAGAAGCAAAGGAAGTAAGCATGCTCAAAATTTTGGGCAGGTAATGAAGCAAGAGTAGCATAATGCCTTACCGTGCAAGTGGAACTCCAATGTATTATTAGGAACATATTCATAGACAAGCAGCCTCTTGCCTCCTGCAATGCAGTATCCAACTAATGAAACAAGATGCTTGTGATGCACACGGCTGATGATCTCAATCTCTGCCTGGAACTCACGTTCACCCTGCCCACTTCCTATTTTCAATTGTTTTACTGCAACTTCTTTGCCGTCTGGAAGAACTCCTCTGTGTACGAAACCAAAACCACCTTGTCCCAGGAGATTTGCGTCAGAAAAACCATTTGTCGCCATAGACAGTTCTTCATAAGTAAAAGTGCTTTTGGAGAATCCAAGGGCAACACCCGGAGATGGTGGAGGTAGTGGACTCTCAGAAACAGAATGATTGGACACAGAACCTCCACTGCTATTTATCATAGGCGGCGGAGGCAGAGGTGGAGGTGGCAAATGGCTTGGAGAGTGTGGTGGACGGGAAGCATATGGAGGAGGAGGCAGTGGTCCAGGAGGTAGCTTTACAACATGATCTGCTGGAGGAGCATTCTGTTGCCAATATTCACCATAGCTGTCACCTGAAAACATCCCCCAAAGTCATTTTGGTAAGATATATTTTGCCAAATTGGAACTTGACCAATTCACTGAAAAAACATTATGTCCAAACCAAAGCATAAAATAGAAGAGCTAAGAGGACAGCCACAACATTTTTCTTTCAAAAAAAAAAAAAATAACTGGCAAAATAGTTGCTGGTGACTGGTGAACGTTTTTGAAATGAAAATATTGGTTATGTAACCATACAAAGAGTGGATTGCAGATGCTACATAAGAAAGCGTTCAAATTGCAATCTGGTGCAACTTGCTGTCCTAACAGATTCTACTGACATGAAGTAGAACGCACGATTTGACTTCACAAAACATCAACTTTTTGATATAGATCATTGCACGGATATAAAAAGTCGTCAATCTATTCGGAGGGGAACAAACAATTTTACCCAGAAAACACAATAAGAGGAGATCTTTTTAACCTTTGCCTGCCATTGGAGGCGGTGGTGGAGATCCATAGTAATGGGCCGTCGACTGCGGCGCCCTGCGCTTCTTTCTCCAACAAAAAACGCATACGAAGCTGAGCAGCAAGAGGATCACAACCCCGCCAGCCGCGACACCGATGACAACCGGGGTCGAGATCGAGCTAGAGCTTGACGGAGGCGGCGAAGGCGAAGAGGGAGGCGGTGGAGACCTGATAGACGGCACCCTAGGCTGCGGTGGAGAATGCGAAGAGGTTGGAGATGGGGGCGGCGGCGAAGCGGATGGGTTGGTCGGCGGGGGAGGCG
>JBAMIB010000053.1:434224-456379 GCA_037177415.1 Kaempferia rotunda | reverse complement strand
GACTGAGCTGAGCAGCCAGAATGTGCCGTGCTCTGACCTATGAATTAGAATCATGGGGCATGCAATTAGTAAGTAATCTTGTTCCATGCTCGAAGAATTCTAAGAAGACATGCAGATGTTGCGTGAGGTGTGTATATTTTGTGTTTGTCCAGACTGATGCTTTATTTCAACTCAAACGTGCAGGTAAAGGAAAAGGAGAGTCCAAGAGTATTAGTCACGGTTACACAGAGGGTAAAGGGGGTTTCAGGCCTGCATGTTGGGAATGGCGGAGCTCTTGGAGGAGGTGAAGCCAATCGTAAAGGGAGTTTCAGGCCTGGAAGGGAAGGGCCAATGGCGTTTCAATTTTATATTATAATTCATAAAACGTGGCAGATTATATTATTTGGTTGACAGTACTTTTGAGCATGCTAAAGGATTTAGATTGAAGTGAATAATAAATAGTGAGTTTTTGATTGGGGTAAATAATTGTAAAGTTCAATTTATATATAATAAATATACTAAATAAATAAATAATATATCACATCAATAAAATAAAAAGTTAATAAATATTTAAACTAATTACATAAACAATTATAATCGTGCATATAGCTATTTTGAGGAGAATATTTATCTGTATAATCTAATTGTAGTATTATTTCTTTCTCAATGGACAATACTGTTATAATTCATTTAGGGGGTGCTTGGTAGGCGGGTTTAGGGGAGGGGAATGGGAATGAAATTTATTTCATTCCCATTCTTGCCCCTTCTCTTTGTATTTCAAATAGCATTCATCCAAACAACAAGCTCTATATCTAAGATCTCGTTTATTTAAGAAAAAAATTATTTTTTTAGAAATTTAAATATACTGATTTTTTTTATACGTTTATATTAAAGATGTGCATATTGTGGTAGATTTTTTAAAAGAAAAAAACAATAAATTTGTTTTACTTTCTAAAAATTATAAATTATAAATAAAAAAATCTCATGATTTATCCTTTCTATTGGCCAACCTCCATAGGCGGCGTAGCTTAGTTAGTACTGATTGGTATATTTTCAATGTCACAAGAGTAAAATTTGAATCCCCTGAAATTCATTCCCTTAGGTAATAAATTTTTCCATTTAGGAGATTGTTGACCACTGTGATTTACCTCCCTTCCACAAGACTTTGGGATGGACTATGGAGGGGTGTCAGCTAAGATGAGTATTCTTTTGCATCGATCACTATATTTATTTATTTTTTTATTATTTGTATGACTGATAAATGAACATAATATTTATAAACAAGATCGAGAAGTACTCAATTTGATAGATGCACACTTATATATGCTAACTAATATATAGAAGAATAAATAAATTTGTCATGATTGTCCATGCAGATTGGAAGCCAAAGGGCTGCCTTGCCTTGAACCTCCGCACACCAAGCTAGCTAGAAGGATCTTCTCATATATAATTGTGCACAATGGTGGAGCAGTACCGGATGATCTACCCTAGCTGTGGGCTATGACCGCCGTCAAAGCGGACGCCGTTGCCTTGGGCTAGCTGCTTATATGGTTTTTTCTTTCTCCCATTGTAAATTCAGAGTTTGTCCCTTTCTGAACTCCATGGGTCCTCGGACTACAACCTGCGTAGCTTTGAACATGGAGGCCCTTGATTGTGCAGATTGGAAGTCTAAAGGAAACCCATTTTGAATTGAGCCAAAAGGACTAACATTTGCCCCCTTGGCTATATGTGGTACAACGGTTGGGTGCCCATGCAGTTTTTCAAGTACTCACAGTTTGATTCTCAAATTGCAATACATTGCATGGTATTTTTCGCCAATGGAATAACAAATCTGGGATGTTAGGTTACTGGCTATGATCGAGCACTTTCAAATTTACGGAGAGATCATTCTCAAGATTAGTCAATCAAAAAGTTGGATATCTGATCATGCTAAGAAAAACCCTAACATTTTCTATATATTGAGCCAAAGGAAGCACATTTTGTATTGAGCCGAAGAGCCGAAAGCCCTTCGAGGCACACCCTTGAAACTTAAAAGTTCTTTTACCCTTCTTGACGATATCCCTTTCTAAACTTGAAGTGAATTTTTTAAGCTAAAGATTATTATAATATTTTAAAAAACAATTACTGGTAAATTATAAGCACTTTAAAAAGGCAATATTATCAATTAGAAGAGATATAGGAAGATTAGTCAAAGCAAGCAACAAATGATATACTTGCAATTTAAATATCTACAATTCATTATTTCCTCAAACTTCAATTCATCAAAACCGATCACATGCATCGAATTACTTTCCACTGACAAAATCCATAGTTCCAGAAAAGTAAATAAATCGAACTGAGTTGGATTTTTGCTGTCAAATTCAAGAGTTTAGTTCAGAGTCAAGTCAGAGAGAAGAAGGAACTGAAGCAAAATGATCTATCATGTGTTGTTCAAGCTGTGTCGGATTAATTTATTGATTCTCAAATTTCCATCGGTTACTACCCATCCATCCAAATGTCTCCGACATCAACAAATGAGGAATTTAATTCGTGATGAGATTCCACAACATGATACATACCGAATTTTAAAATTAATTAATTTCCACAAAAGAAAAAAAAGAAAAGGAAAAAGAAAAAGATTCGAATCTGAGGCATATATATATATATATATCAACAAGCAAGCCAATTGCTAGATGGAGTGTTGTACATGTCATGATCAGTATTGATTTCCCACTGGAAAAAGATGAAAGCTGAAAGATCTATCTACATGTTGGTCGATGGAGAAACGGGTAAAATTAAAGAAGAAGAAGAAGGAACCAATTGCAAAACCCCAAAAGGACAGCTTATGGAGCCCCCTAAATTTGCCTTCTCTCTTCCTTCCCTGGATAAAATTATATATCTAGTGCAATTCAGCCTCAGGTCCTCCTCTTCAAACCCCAACATTAAATACGCATTTCCTTCATGTCCCTTTCCCCTTTCTCTCTCAAGCCCATGGTGGCAATGGAAGCCACATCTCCATGAGCAGTGCCCACTGCCAGTGCCTCATCACGTTGTGGGGGGACTCGTCGATGCATGAGAGGAACAGCTAGCTTAAGGGTGAAGGCGCGCGCCGTGAGAGCTGGGAGGAACAAAGACGAGTAAAAGTGCTGTTTTTTACCATCGCATACATCTATATATGTGTGGATACGGAGGGAGGGAGGAAGAGGAGGAGGAAGAGGCTACAAATTGTAGAAGCAGTTGCTGCTACTTTTCGCTGTCCTGATCAAAACATTCTCCTCTCTCTCTCTCTCTCACTCTCGACCACTGCGACCGCCCTGATCTATTTTCCAAACCCTAGCTAGATTGGTGAGTTGAGATTCACATAGATTGAGTTTATGTAATTCTTCACTAGGACCAGAACTTGTTAAAAAGTTCAATCTTTTGTATGGATATTGATTGATTGAAGCAGCGGCGGCGAGTTAATTGCGAGATGGGCCGAGGGAAGATTGAGATCAAGCGCATCGAGAACACCACCAACCGGCAGGTTACCTTCTGCAAGCGCCGGAACGGCCTCCTCAAGAAGGCTTACGAGTTGTCCGTCTTGTGCGAGGCTGAGGTCGCACTCATCGTCTTCTCCAGCCGCGGACGCCTCTACGAGTACGCCACCAACAGGTGAAACCCTAGTCCGTCCTTCCCTCAACCCTTAGCTTAACGATCTTTGTTTCTTCTTCTTTTTAATCCTCTTGGTTTGCCTCTCCATGCGACTTACAAAGGAATAGGTACTCCGTAAGCCGAAGGTGTTTGACATTTTTTCTCAATGAGAGGAAGACTAAACTAGAAATCGTTTCTACATTTTTTTCAAAGGAAGTTGGAACCGATCTGCTCTTAGATCTAAATGTCATTTTTGGCTTTGTCTTGGTCTTTGGTTTTAGGAGCTGTGATCCGAATTGGTCATGAGTAGATAGATTTTACAAAGGGAAGGGCTTGTTTAGATGTTTAGATAGATCAAGTATCTGTAAGCTTACATTTTCTTACATGGTGGTCCTCTGCTTTCTCTATTTGTGCTTCTTTCCTTTCTCTAAGGCTGGTGTTTGGTGCTGTTGTATGTTATTGGAGCTTCCTATATAATGCTTTTGTTCTCTCCCTTTCTATTGCAGCAGTTAGAGAATAGTAAAGGTGGTGTCTTGAAGCATATATGCCTCCTTACCTCCCCATTTTGATCTCTTACAAGCTTAATTTGCCACTTCCTCTCTCTTTCTTTTGCTCCTTTATGATTCTTCATACTCTTCGCTTGTCTCTCCTCATCTTCAGATCCCGTCACCCATCACTCCATCAGTGTAAGAAAGCCTATTCCGAGGGCTGTCACGCTCTCTCTAGCCCCGATCCTTAACCAAAAGTACGTACCACCAGCCTTTCCACATGTCACACTTCTGTTTAGGGTTCCTCTATGCAGCTTAGGGTTCTTGAGTCACTTCATTGTCCACTCTACCCCTCTCCTAACTAATAAATTTGCATTGCATTCATTATTTAAAGCACCTCATTCCCCTCTCTGCTTCTCTCCTAATAAGTTTCCATTACGGTCATTAATTACAATGCAAACTTTAATTAGAATAATCAAAAATAATTGCGGACGCCCAAGCGTACGGATAACGTACGTATAGGACTGAGAAGCCAATGGAGTGACACCACTGTTCCGGACACGTTGCATTGCATATGCATAGGAAGTATAAAAAGTAAAACTCACCACAGTCAATAAATGTCGTTTCCTTGCGCTGTGGGTTTCTAATTAATTCAAAGCGACGAGGTGTGAGAGAACGACGAGGCTGCTGTTTGCACCGAGGATAATGGGATTGTCCAACTCCACTCGGCCGTGAGCAGAGTATCGGCCAATCATAATCGTGGGATCACGTGCTAACGTGGCAGAGAAGGGCCCATAGCTAGGATCCTCGAGGAAACTAAGGTTCGTGTGCAGGCGAGTTGTTTGTGTTTTTAAGGACGACATTGGAAATAGGAGCTCCTTCTGCACGCAGCGTCTAGCTCCAGTAGCATTCGGCTGGCACCTCTAGTTATTGACCTTTGGCAAAGACCTGCAGGTAGCTCCTGGAACATGGTAGGCATACATATATATATTTATTCCCTGCTTGAAGAAAACTTTGAGTAAGAGTCTAAATATTTGTTATTTTATAAAGAAAAAGTCATTGTTTGGGACTATGATGTGTGCATGTTTATGAAATGTGATAGATGTGGTCTGGAAAATATTTTGGCCACTCCACTTCACATAAGATACTTGAATATCCTTTCTTTTGGTACCTCGCGATCTTATTTTCCTGCATTTATTATAAAGTAGTTTACAAGTAAAGCTTTAAGTATATGTTTCTAAGATTTGCAACCATTAGTTTTACTTGAGAGTGAAGTTGTGAGAAGGTAAATTAAGAAGTTATAGTTTGCAGTGCTGAGAGCTATTTTTCCTCGACTTTGTTGTGATTCAAACCTTTATCCTATGATAGTAATTTTGTTCTATACTAGCCAATTCAATTCTGCCCCGGAGGCATGATGCAACCTTGTACTACTAACAATGTGTCAATAAAGTCGAACTAAAAATTTTAGGATAAACAACCACATTTTAATTATTTTTCTCTTCTGAAAAGCAATATTTTCTAATCTAACTACTGGTTTAAATTATCTTAGTGTCCTTTGTAATAGATTAGACAAAAATAAATAATCGTTCTAATTTAATCTGCAAATTATATATATATATATATATATATAGTTATAGTTATGATTAATTTAATCCAACTGTTATAAAATATTTAAAATAATATGTCAGTAAAAAAAAAATTAATCCATTGTACTTCCAAATTAATGATGCACGTGCTAATTAAATAAAGGGAGAGTGCAATAAATAAAAGAAACTAATGTTGATTATATTCCTAAATAAGACTATGATTTTATCTAATTTCAAAACTTTTGATATGTACAGGGGTTGAATGGAAGTATAATAAATTGGATATAGAGAAACTATCTTTTTATTTGATAATTCTAATGGTTAAAGGAACTTGATTTATATAAAACATTGATTACATTTTATAAAATTAAGTAATTAGATTAGATACATAGATAATTAAATTCTGAGTCTTGTTCATAACCACTAAACTCCAAATTCAACGTGATACATAGATAATTAAATTAAGTATGTGTAGATGAGCTGTATGAAGAGGCTTCATGAATATATCTACTAAATGGTTAGAAATTATTGGAGATGGAGAATAATTAGATATTCATTCATATTATATATGTGAACGGCATCATAATCAAATTACTCAGGATAGGATATGATGTTGTACATATTGAATAATGAATAAGATATAATCGTCTATTCTTTTACTTTCCTAAGATAATAATAAATTTACTAGTACAATACTACTAAATCCAATGGTAGATGTAATTAGTTTCTCTGAATTTCATGTTTTAGTCACTAATGGCAGATTCAATTTGTTTTTCTGAATTTTATATTTTAATCAAATACAAAAAATTCTTAATTATATTGTATTTTCATACATGAAACTTTAGCAAAGATTCTTTGAGACCACAGTATACCGATTTGTATATACATTTGCGTAGTTGCAAATGTATTCTAGTAGCTTAATGATGGGCTACCTTTTTCTGATACTTAAAACCTCTATTGTTATAAGAGGATATGATTAATTACAAGTATCTACTTAGACGTTTATCATATAATTTAACAGCAAATATATATTTTCCTTTTTGATTGTAGTGTAAGAGCAACAATTGAGAGGTATAAGAAAGCAAGTAGTGATACCGCCAACGGTGGTCAAGCTTCAGAAGTCAATGCTCAGGTAATATTTTTCTGGTTAATCTACATCCATTGAATAAGCCATCAATTTCTACACATAATTGAAATGAAAATAAATGATGCGAAGGGCTAACTTATTAACTTCGGCCTAGTTTTTTAGTAGCTTAGATGTATGCATCCACTTGATTATCAAACCATGCATGTAAATTTGTCATATCATTTTATGTCGAATAGAAATTAAGAAAAATGCTAATAATGGAGCCCAAATAGATTCCTAGTTAGTATTTTTTGTGCTAGCTGCTAGTGTCACTTTGGAACTCAACCTTCTTAGAAGATATTACAACAGTTACAGCAAACCCAAGTCTTCACTACCGAAATAATTATGCCATTCGGGTATCTTCCAGTATTTGGACGAAGAAAAAAGCCAAAAGAGCTAGAGTACTATTTAAATCCAATCTCTTTAATCCTATATTTATCAATCATGTTATCCAAGTTAATTCTTTACCTTTTGTGTTGCATCTAGTTAAGAAGAAGGAAATCAAAATAGAGGAAAAATTATTGTTTCCATTATCTATTATGTGGAAGAATGAAAGTTAAAAAGAATTATTTAGTTTTTTTTTTTAACTTTTAGTTAATTCTAAAAATGTACGAAGAAAATGAAGGTGAGAAGATTGATATTTGGGAATAAAAGATGAGTAAAATAATTTAGAGAATGAATATATGTAAGCAAGAATTGTAACTTTTTTTCTCAATTATATATTTTTCATATAACCACTTGGCTTATATAGCCATTACAAAGGAAGTCCAAAGAACAATTTGGATCTTTCTACATTAAACACATCATTTGTAGGATCGTAGCGCATGCGAGAGGGGGTTGAATCACGTGGTTTTAGAAAAATTTTCTTTTTTGATTTTGAAAACAAAAGCGAGTATGCAGCGAAAGAAGGTAAACACGAAAATATAAAATAAAAGGGCACAATACACGAGGAGTTGCTTGGTTTGGAGACTTCGGTGACTCCTTCTCCTAGACCCACGGTCATTCGAACCGTATCGATGAGCAATCCATTAATATCCTCTTCCGGACGCTGGAAAAGAGGATCGAATACAAATAAGAAGTTAGGATAAATGTAGTAAACTGCACTTTCCTTTATACAGAAATTAAGTACACAAACATAATTTCATTACCCAACACTTGTAGATTAATCAGATCGAGCTCTACGTTTGATGGCTTCTCAGTAGTAGTCAGATGCAACAGCGTCGTAGCGGACCAGCAGCACGAAATTAGAGCAGTCAAAACGCTAAACGAACACGTAGAAGCTTATAGAGAAGTTGTGTGTAAAGTGATGCTTGAACAAGCCTTTTATAGGCTGTTGAGGGTACCTCCAGGCTTCTCAGAGGCACCTCTAGCAGAAAATCTCATCCCCGCAGCTTCGGAATCAATAAAACTCGCAACATGCTGATTTTATCCTTTGAAGGCGCCTTCAAAGCACTCCAAGGCACCTCCTTCAGGCACCTTCAGATGCCTTGGAGGCACCTCCAATTTCTGGTTCGATACAACATTCTTCCGGAGGTCATATCTTTGACTCCGAACTCAGAATTGAGCTCTGTTAGTTGTCACACGTTCAGAATTCGAAGCTTTATATTTTTCTCTACAACATAGAGTTAGAAAAAAATATGTATAAACAGTTTATATATATTTATGAGTTAAATCCTGTCTTACTAAGACAAGGATCTAGTCAAAATCTCAGCTTAGATTTTCAAAATGGACATAAATTGGACTGACATCTACTGTCCCCTCTAATGAGAACGCATCTTCACCTAGTCACTCTCCTCTAGTGATTTACCTCACTTACCTTACCAAGTCTAGAATCGTACATTCGGACTTTCGGCCATTCTGGAATCGAACATCTCGTCCTCCTACCGTAATTGCACATCCGATCTTCAACCCATTGGGAATCGAACATCCCGATCTCCTGCCAAAATCTCACATTCGGACTTCAATCCATCGAAAATTGAACATCCTGATCTCCTGCCGAAATCGCACATCCGGACTTTAACTCATTAGGAATCGAACATCTCGATCTCCTGCCAGAATCGGACATTCGGACTTAACCCATCAGGAATCAAACATCCTGATCTGGACTTCAGACAAGTTGGGCAAACCTGTAATCCTGGTAGAAAGGTTAGATCACACAAAGTCTAACTTTAATCCATTTGTCATTCATCAAAACTTGAGTTTGAATATTAGTGCAAACTACACCAACATCATTATTATTTTTAATCAAATTTACGTACTTGACAATTTAATTCAACATTATAACTTAATTAGCCACTACCTAATTTAATCGAACTTCATTTGATGAAGACCAAATAATTTGATTTTGAGTTCCACAATGCAATTTCATTTAGTCTTCCAAGCATGCAATTTGGTTTAGACTTTCAACAATGCCCCCCTAAACTGAACTTCTTCATTCCTAAGTTTGTTGCAATATTTGTGAAATTAAGTAGGTCCTCCAAGTGGTTTAGTGAAAATATCAACCTTTTGTTCATTTGTCTTACAATATTCAACATGAACAATATATACCTTCGCTCAAAAACTCCCTTAAAAAATGATACCGAATTTCAATGTGCTTTATTTTTCCATGAAGAACTAAGATCTTTTGAAATTGAAATTGTTGAGCTATTATCACAAAATAAAGTTGTTGGACGCCATGCAATAGCTCCAATATATTATCACAAAAGAAGCAACAATATATCATGTTTCTGTAGTAGAGAGTGCAATAGTAGACTGCTTCTTTGAACACCATGCTATAGCTCCAATTCCAATATTAAAAATATAACATGAGGTACTTTTGCTATCATCAATACTTCCTACTAAGTCATTGCCAGTATAACCAATATGATTAATTGGTACACTTGCTTGATAGAAGATGTTATAATCATAATCAAGAGCTCTTTTTATATATCTAAGGATATATTTTGTCATCTCCCCGTGATTAGAGAATAGTTTTTTCATAAATTTGCTCCCCAAATTTACAACATATGTAAAATTTGGTACATCATATTTCCAACTAAACTTTGAAACATAATTGGATTAACCAATTTCCCTTCACTATGCTTGTTCAACTTCAATTCTACATCACAAGAAGTTGAAATGGGATTTGCATTCTCCATTATGATTTGTTTTTTCAAAATTTCTTTTGTGCAACTCTTTTGAGTTATGAAAATTCTATTCTTGGATCTTAGAACTTCAATTCCAAGAAAATGATGTAACTCTCCCTAATCAGTCATCTTAAATTTATTATTCATTGAGAGTTTGAAATCATCTAGCATCTTCAAATCCAATGTTTTAAATGACGACCGCCTAGGTGAGAGGCAAGCGTCAACCACACCGCCTTTGCTTAAGGTAGTGTTTTAGACAGTAACCCACCTCCTTCCGCCACCGTCTTGCGAATTGCCACCACCGTTTCACCATGGTAATGAGTCTGGACGCAATGCCTGGCTTGACAATGAGTTCAAACGCATCGTACGAGCTCTAAAATATCACTCGAGCCCGACAATGGACTTGAACAAGTTAGTCGGACCATGTAACTCGTCTGGATACATCGCCAGAGCCCAACGACACATCCAAACACGTCGCATGAGGCCAGCGACGGGCCTAGAGTCATCGTCCAAGCTTGACGATACTTCCAGACGCGTGGCCCAAGCCCGAAGATTCGTCCAAACGCGTCGCCCGAGCCCGATGACACGCTGTGAGGTCCCAACGAAGTGCCCTGACTCATCACCCGGTCTCGGCAAAGTGTCGAACTCGTCGCTTGGCCAAAATAGGGTATGCGAGTAAGTTGTAAATTAGAGTTTTAAATAACTTTGGGTTAATAATTTAATCAACTCCTATCCATAATTGGGATAATTTATATACACTCAATTAAAGCCTAATAAAATTATCTCATTATATATATATATATCTTAAATTTGCAATTTTTAATTAATATATTTTATTAAAAGTAAATATTATAAAGAATATTGATTATTTATAATATAATATATAAAAAATAGTAAAAAAAATTTAGCAAATGAGGCAATCACTGACCAACCCATCACTGCCTATCTCCATTTACAACACTGCTCAAATCATTACCTATAAAAGTAAGATCATCAACATAAATACTTACAAATATAAAGCCTTCGAATGGATTGGATTTGGTGTAGAGTATGCTTTAATGGACATTTTAGAAAATTATTTTTCTCAAAGTAATAATTGATGCAACTATACTAAGCCCTTGTCGATTGCTTTAGCCTATACAAATCCTTTTTCAACTTGTAGACTTTATCTTCTTCTCCCTTTTAATAAAATTAGGAGGTTATTCAAGATAGACTTCTTCTTGAAAAACATCATCTAGGAATGTCGATTTGACATCCATTTGAAAAAAAAAATTCAATTGTTTTCGGTCGTAGGAGAGATCATTAATTAAACAATATCAAGTCTTGACAGAGCAAATACCTCTGTAAAATCTTCTCATTCTTTTTGCTTGTATCTTTTTTGCTACAATCCTTGCCTTATGCTTATTGATAGAGCAATCTGCATTCATTTTTATCTTGTATACCATTTAACACTAATGGATTTTTTATATAGAGGAAGATTAGTGAGCTCCTAAGTTCCATTTTTTTCAATGGCAAATATCTCCTCTTTCATGGCTTTTTTTTCCCATGTTTCTTCCTTATTTGCATCATCAAAGAAAATTGGTTCTTCTCCTATAAAGAAAGCAAAGAATACATAATTATCATATTCAATAGGCTCAAGTTGAATCTAGGAGTTTCTGCACACTTCATATTTTCCTTGGAGGACTTTTTTAAGAACTTGGTGAATTTCTTAGCGAATGAGAAAAATTATCTTCTTCTAATTCTTATTCACTAATTTTGGATCTTCAAAACTTGGATCATCATCAAAATGAACATCATGGCTTATCACAACCTTTTTGGTCTTTAGATTATATAGCTTATAGGCTTTATATCTAACGAAGATGTACTTTTCAAATTTGTCATTAAACTAGCTATTTGCTTGTGGAATGAGTTAATAAGTGACGCTTTCAAACACCTTTAAATGTTAAATATCAAACTTTCTTCCATACCATGCCATGTGCAATCTTTTAAGTTTTTTTTAGAGAACGATTAATAGAATGACCTGCATAAGAAATAACTTTTGTCTAAAATCCATTTTGTTTTGAACATGCATCTTATACAATCCACAATAGTTATATTTTTTTTCTTTCACTTACATCATTTTGTTGTAGTGTAAAATGAGCTGTCAACTCATGCCTTATACCATATTCTCTAAGATATTTTGTTATGGACCGTAGGCAAGCTCATCTAGAGCCCATCAAATACAAGAGATACTTTCATGACAGATTATGAAAGAACGGTGCATATCAAAATAATTAATTCAGCTATAGTAATTGATTTGTATTTAAGTCGAGTATCTTTTATTTCTAGTAAAATTGACTCAAATATCTTTTATTTTTAGTAGGATTGAGTCTAGTATCTTTTATTTTTAGTAAGAATAAAACCTTCTTGTGTTTGTTTTCTTCCTTTGCCGGAAAGGAACATAAGTAGTTGTATTTAAATGGCGTGAATAATGTAATAATGATTACGACTAGTTTGTAAAAAGAAATCAAACACCCTAGATCGAGAGATTCTCTAATCCCAATGAGCCTCAAATTATCACTACCAGCATATGTCGTCAAGATCGTAAAACCAAGAAGACAAAGATTGATTTCACCAACCAGCCAGTAAACCATCCCATTACGCGATCCATATCTAAGGGTCATAACAAATTGGTATTAGAGTTCATCGTAATGGGCGACTCACAAGCATTTCAACAACTATTTGTTGTTTTTCTCAAAATTTACCAGGAGGACAAAGATGCCAATGAAAAATAGCAGTTGCTCATCCATGCTCAACTAGAGAAATTGTCTAAAGCCTTCTCTAAGCTACATTCATACAACAACCATCTATGTGAAGAAAACATCAATCATCTTGACCCACAAGGGCACCGCCTGAAATGGTATTGTGGCCATGAGGAGGGATCCTCATATATACCACGGTATTCGAAATTAGATTTCCCATGTTATGATGGTCAGTCTGATCCTTTGGGATGACTTAATCGATGTGATCATTTGTTTCTCTATCAGCATACTCCGAAGGAAGAAAAAGTTGGTCTAGCCTCGTTCCATCTTAAGGAAAATGGCTAATTATGGTTCATCAAACCAGAATGTGATTGACCTCATATTCAATGGGAGGAATTTAAAGATCTATAATATGAGGTTTTGGCCACCTATTCGCAACAACAAATTGAGCAATCTTGCCAAACTTCAACAATTAGGATCCGTGGAAGACTACCAGCGAAAGTTTAAACAATTGGTGGCGCGAGCGAGTTCCTTAACAACAGAACAAGAAGTTCAAATATTTATTAGTTGCCTCCAAGATGACATCGTTGTGGAAATCGAGCTTCATCACCTAAAATATCTCACATCGACTATGAGTTTTACCCATTTTTATGAACGCCACTCTAAACGATCTAAATTTATCATCACACCCGATATGCCCCTATCTAGCCACTGAAGCAACCATTTATCATACAATTAAATAAGGAGGAAATGGTGCTAAGGGTCTTTGTTTTAATTACGATGAACTTTACATTCCCCGTCATCATTGCAAATGTCTTTTCTAGCTTGAGGGATTAGAAGATCACGTCGAGGATGTCAAAATTTCCCTCAATGCGATCACAATCACCCGCGCTCCTCAAACTATGCAGATTCATGGAAAGATGCAGTAGTTATCAGGGAGCATACCCATCATTCGTGTTTGCAGACAAACTCAATTTTTAAGAAGGGAGTAATGTTATGGACCATAGGCAAGCCCATTTGGAGGCCATCAAATACAAGAGATACAAGCACGACATATTTAGAAAGAAGGGTAATATCAAGAGAATTGATTCCGTTGTAGTAATTGATTTTTATTTAAGTCGAGTCTCTTTTATTCTTAGTGAGAATATAACCTTCTTGTGTTTGTTTTCTTCCTTTGTCGGGAAGGAACATAAGTAGTTATATTTAAATGGCTAGAATAATGCAATAAAGATTACAACTAAGTTTACGAAAATAAATCAAACCCACTAAATCAAGAGGTTCTCTGATCCCAATGAGCCACAAATTATCCCTACCATCATAGGCCATAAAGGTGTAAAACCAAGAAGACAAAGATTGATTCCACTGATCAACCAATAAACTGTCACATTACGCGATCCAAATCCAAGGACCATATATAACATATTTTTCAGCTTCATTTGAAATATATTCACCACCACGATCAGTGTTTAAAGTTTTGATACGAAGCCAGTATACTCTTAATTTAAAATCCTTAAAAGCTTGAAATGTTTGTGATTTTTCTTTGAGAAATTTAATCTATACTTTTCTTATGAAATCATCAATGAAAGTAATTAAGAACTTACTCCCACCAAGTGATTCTGTTGGCATATTTCCATAAAGGTCAGAATGAACAAGCTCTAATGATATTTTTGCTCTCCAAGTTGCTTGTTGTGGGATTAATGAATCTTTGTGTTGCTTTACAAGTTAGCATGCTTCACAAACTTTTTCAACTTGGTCAATCCTTGATAGTTCTTTAACCATCTCTTTTGTTGATAACAACTTTAAACTTTCATAATTCATGTGTCCAAACCTATCATGCCATAACTTTAAAACATTTTTATCAACAACAGCAAAACAAGACAAATTTGTAGTTTCAAGTTTGAGAGGAAATAAGTTGTTAAAGGTGACACCAATCTTTGCAATAACCTGATTGCCTTTTGATAAAGTGCAAGCAATATAATATATATGCAAATCATACCGTAGTTAGACCTGGTATGTTATATGAAACTGAATGTTAGATTATGACTTGAACTAATGAGCAGAAAATAATAGTTACGGAGATGAGAATGTTAATGTAGATGTGTGGGCATACAAGGATGTGCAGAATAAGAAATGACAGCATTAGAAAGAAAGTCAGAATTGCATTATTGAGGAAAAACAATTAGAGACAATTTTAATATGATTCGGGTATGTACTTAGACGACCAATAAATGCTCTAGTTAGGTGATGTGAACTATGTCAAACATGCACATCAAACAAGAAAGAGGAACATAAAAAAAAACTCGATTAGCAACAAAATAATAAGGTAAAATTTATTTAAGTTTAAATGATGATATAGTAGAAGATATAACACAATGGTGTAAAATGATTCATATAGCCGACCTCACCTAGTTGGATAAGGTTTAATTGTTATTATTATACAACTTGGCTTATATAGCTATGATAAAGGAAATCCAAAGAACAATTTGGATCTTTCTACATTAAACACACCATTACATTTTTCTAATCAAATGTATATATTTGACAATTTAATTTAAAATGATAACTTAATTAGTCACAATATAGTTCAGTTAAACTTGTGTTAATGAAGACCAAAGCAATTTAATTTTGAATTTCACAATGCAGTTTAGTTTAGTCTTCTAAGCATGCAATTTGGTTATATTTCCAACTACAAAAGTAGTTGAAAAACATTATTTTAATTCTAAATGTCAGACACATATCAAGATAAACTTTACCTCTTTTCCCTCTATTCCTCCCTCTTAATCATGATTTTAAAAAGGCAATTCTATGAACTAAGCTCTCTTCAATACAAAATCTTCGGAAATGATCTATTGTATACAACTTTACCTTGTTTTGTAAAAGACTGCTTTGGAGATTTGAATCCGTGATCTTCAAATCATACGATAACAACTTTACTCTCATTTAGCAACAATCTATGGCCATGTGATGGCGTACTCGTACTCGTACTAGGGGGACCGTTGATGTAGTAGTTCTATTTTTTTTTTATGTGATAGCGTACTCGTATGATACTGGTGCTATTTTATTTAGATCAAAGATTGAGGCCCAACTTCAAATATGAGATTTTAAACATTGTTCCAACCTAAAATCAAATTAATTAATATAAATAAATACTTTTTAAAAGAGTAATCATAAGATTTATAAAAATAACTTTTAATTATTCTTTAATGATAAAAATATCATAAAAATAATTTAAAAAATAAAATTCTTCCATGTTTTATATATGAAGTATTTTTTATTTAATTATGTTTGACGTTATTGAATTATAGATGACCTATATGATATTCATTAAAAACAAGTCGATTTATTTGTTAAATGGGGAACGTTCTAGTTTTGTCAAAAGTATGTGATTTATCTATACATTTACTAGAATCTCATAATTTTACTAGATTTATTAATCAAACCTTTGAAATATTTTCCCTTTTAACATTTGAGGACACATCTCATGTAATTTGAAATTTTGAATTTTAATTATTTAATCTCAAACCATTTTCTAGGAAGTATTTTTTTTACTAAAACTCATAAAAATGTTACACAATATTAACGATAACAAAATGCTTGGAAATTAGATAACAATTGACAGGCAAGTGTTTGTTGGATGTCTTAAAAATGTTTCACAATATTTTGTAAATTTTAAAGTTCGAAATTGTTTTTTATATGTTATAAAATCAATAATAAAAGTTCTGTTTGTTGGATCAAGCTAGTTTTAGCTGATATAGACACGCAACTTTTTCTTTAATTAAACTTGTAAAAGTTTGAGCTGCAGTGTTGAAGCTCGATCAGTGAGCTTTTAATAGATAAGTTTGAACACAAACTTTGTGTTTCATGAACTCAGCGCAATTTTGAGTTCAAATTTATTTATTTTTGTGAAAACTAAGGCCGAACGGTCAAACCTGACTTGGCTCAGACTCATGGTGTCTACAAACCTACTTTAATCATTTTAGCGGTAAATTAAATTAATCATTGAATTCATTTATAGAGCCAATTAAATCGAAATCTAGCCGTATACAGTTCTTAGATGACAGGAAAGCAGTGTCTGATTGTATTTGTGATTCAATAAACCAATCCAAGTATAACTTCGCAATTGTCTTCCTAAGTTCTTTTTGGTTAGTTATCATTTATTGTGTTGTTTTTCTATTGTCTTATTCCTTTCTGTATGGGAACACAGTTGGTCTATGCACTTCAATCTATTATTCCTTCAGGAACAAAGATTAGAAAACTGTCCAACTGCATTTGACCATTGCATTTTCCAAGAAAAGAGAGATGTTTTTACGTAATGTAGATCCATAAGATTGTATAAGGAGAGAAAAAAATAAATTAAAGTTTGATGAACATAATTCGATTTATTGTGATATTATTTTAACTATTCTTTACGAAATCTTGAGTGATGAAAAATGTTGGCATTCATACATGGTTCAATCTGTTGTCTTGTTTATTATCAGTATTACCAGCAGGAATCATCAAAACTCCGTCAGCAAATTAACCAATTACAAAGTACAAACAGGTTAGTAGCCTAACGTACAGCCTTTTGATAATTAATTTTCATTCAAATAGAGTCCTTTAGGTATGATACTTCATCAGAAACTTGCTTGGTGAGTCTCTTGCCTCCATGAGCCTACGAGACATCAAGCAACTTGAGACCAGGTTGGAGAAAGGCATAACTAAAATACGATCCAAGAAGGTAATGTAGATGTTTTAATGCTTCTTGGAAGCTTACATGCTACGAGCATTTGATGTATTGCTTACTTTATGCCATTGGATTTTGTAGAATGAGTTGATGCTTGCCGAAATCGACTATATGCAGAGAAGGGTAACCAGTATAAGCTGAATTTGTGATAGCTATTGATTAAATTATTACAAAATTGATTCAATTTATGCATTATGTACACCTAAATATTGTTCTCAGGAGATGGAGCTGCAAAATGGCAATATGTACCTGAGAAACAAGGTACTCTAACCTTTTCATCTCTAGGTATAGATTATTTTTTCTTATGAAGCAATTATACACCTACTTGCAGCAGATAGCTGAGTATGAGAGAACACAGCAGATGCCTATGTTCCCATCATCAACAACAGCAATTGGTTACGAGGTGGTGCCACCTTATGATTCCAGAAACATGTTGCAAGGAAATACTATGCAGCCTGATCAAAATTATAACCACCAACAGCAGATCAATCTGCAACTGGGGTAGAAGCAACTTAATCTTCACTGCACTACTTGCTAAATTTATAATCGCTTCATTCTTTTAGTTTCCTAAATTTACTAATAGATTATAATTTAATAGTATAGATATATAACAAAACTGGTTCCTTTCCTAGCAATTTAAGATCTAGAATAAAACTAGCAATCATTTAAAACTTAGAGAGAAAATTGATAATATTCAAATTTAAAGATAAATTATGAAAAAGCTTATAAGATTTTAGCCACAACTAATATTAAATAATTGTCATCAAATGTATAAAAATATTTTTGATGATAAATTTATAAATAATGTATTATATATATGTTTAAAACATTATCATGAAATATTACTATTATATTATTTAATAATGACACTATAAAATAAATTATCAATTAATGAAGAAAGAACATTATTAATATCACATTTAGTGATGGATCAATTTAATACCATCGTTAGTAACTTAGTATTTCTACCCATAAATCATACTGCATAAATTATACTGCTGTGTTTGTGCAATTTCACATTTAGAATTGTTCATTGGTAGGCTAACTGTATAAATCATACTACTTTGTTTACGCAACTTCATAGCCTTGTTTTTGGCTTCTGCAGGTGAAATGAAATAATGGAGATGCTTCTGCAAATATGTATGTCTAATTAGTGCAACTGGTTATTATAGAATAACTATTAGAACGGGAAAATAATGTATGGCCAGGATTTGCTAAACGTACGTAGTTTTTTTTCCATTTCCAATACTCCAATTGTTGGTTATTATATATTTACCTTTAAACAAACACTTTGAATGAATTATGTCTTATGCTGTTACTATATATTAGTATCCTATATGTACACTCACAGGTCATTGTTTGAGCTAAGTTGGTCTTCCTTTCAGGGGCAGGTTTAATTTCGACAGATATATTATGTGTTGGTGCTTGGTACCAGATTATATATTAAGTTCATATTTGCTTTAATGATCATGTTACTCTTTGTTGGTCCTCTTTTAACCATAAAGAACCTTCAAATAATATTGTCGTAGTACACACATAAGACTTTAAAAAAATAATCTTTTTAGAGATTGAAAATTAGAAAATTTTCAAAGATTAAACAGTGCTAATTAATAGTTTATGGTTCTAGAAAATTTCATTCTTTTTCACTAGATTCTGTAGATAGCCCAACTTAGGTTGGTACCATATATATTGTTTTCTTTAGTCGAGATGTTTGTCCATTGTGAAGTATTGTGTATATTTTATAAGCCCGTATTCATTAAAACTCAATGGTATATATATATTATGTTGGGAACCAATTGTTAAGCTTTGTGGTTTGGGGTAGTCTCATCCAGACAATAAATTTCATTCAATCAACCGCAGTGATTAGATGGGAAAGTAGTTTAAAAAATTCTGCAGTCTGACGTTTTAAAGCCAATATGATAATCTTAATGATCCTTTACCTTTATTTGGTTTGTGAGTTACTGAGTATGTTTTGTACCCAACCCAGATCCCATTTGGAATTACTGAGTTGATTCTTCACTTTCATAAAGATCGCCTCCTAATTAGTGTTGACAGGAGCAAATTCAATAGGAGTTAGAAGCTCTTTCACAATCATGCATCCTCATAGATGTTATGTTAAGCTACTTGATGACCTCTTCGAGCTAGCCAGTGGGTCTATCCTATGGGGAATGGTAGCCCTTTTCTACGCAACTAGATACGAGGAACAGGAAAGGATTTAGCTTTGGCATGGACTTGCTTTTTGTCAAAATTGTAGGCGTAGTTACCAAGGAATAACTCTCTTTCCCTTTCTTTAGTGTTGAGCATTCCGGGGTACCTGTTCGATCACTGACGTTTGTTAATGTGCTTGGTGGGACACCAACCGAGCCAAGGAAAGTTAGAGAGGGCAGGCCTCTTCACCAAATTCCTTTATCATTTTCGTAAAACTGCTTTACGTGGTGGAAAAGACTTGGACTTTTGTGTTGGTCGAGGCATTCTAAATTGAGAAGTTAGTCGGACAAAAGTCAGATGAAATCTGTCTCCTCAATTCAGTAGAGTTCTACCTATCTTCCTCGAACCATGGGTGGACCTTGTCATTGTTGTTCTGGTTCCTTCTTGACTGCGCCTACGTACTTCAGGCAAGAACATATTGATATGGTAAATAGGAAAGTTAAGTCAAACGGTCTAAAAAGTCATCACGTCATATGATCTCAGGGCAGACAATTAAGGTACAAATGAGGTAGGACAGTCAGTTGGGCTGGATGGTAGCTGACCGAGTGAAGCACTTGGTCGGACGGATGGACCCATCCTGTTCAACGCATAAATGAACGTCGATCAAGTCAGATGGCCCGACTACATAGACGAAGCAAAATAGTCGTTTGGCTAGATGATAGCCGATTGAGTAAATCACTCGGTCAAACGGATGGATCTATCCTGTCTAACGACAAACACGAACGTCGATCAAGCCGGAAGAGTCGGCTGCACAAACGAAGCAGAATAGTCGTTCGGCTACGAACCCATTTATCCTCTTTGTTGCTTAGTGCAACAAACTGCATAAGAATATTTATTGTCATAAAACATGCGTTGTTATGCTTTGTACGGAAGAAATTTCCAAACCTAATAAGTACGGACTGCGTGTGTAATTATGGAAACTCATTAAGAAAGGAAATCAATAGTCATAAATATCTATGTTATTTAGGGGAATCCCTTGATTTGTGCGCTAAATATTATTTGTGTATAAATAGGACCTCTCACAAGCTGCAGAGGTATGTGTAATTCATCTTTTCCGCATCTTCGTCTCCATTCTTCATCTTCAAGGTTGTACTAACTTGAGCGTTGGAGGACCAAATAAGGGACGTCTCCCCTAATTCTTTTGTTTAGTTGCTAACGCTCTTTGTCAAGTTAATTTGATAGTGCGTAGGTTCTAAGAAAAATTCGAGGAGCAGCATACTCATCATTTGGCAATCTTCAGTGACTACACATGGAAAATTACATCCCAGTGTCCATCTGCGTGTTTACAAACAGGAACAAACATGATTTGCACAAGTGTATGAGGATGATTTTGTTGTGTGCCTGAAGTTAGAATTTCTCCTAATTGCAAAGGATAAATGTACTTATGACTTATGAGCATATATAGGTGGAGTTAAGTTGGTCTAAGTCCATTCAAATGTCTCCTTGTCTAATATGAATTAGTCGCATTAGATTCAAAGAAACCCTTCACAGGTAATGTCTGTGTCTGGAAGTCTTCCTAGAGCTAAATCATCGTTAAGATCATTCAAAGCAAAATTCCTTTAGCAAAGATGTTCTAATCCAAAAGTTTAGTTTGGTTTGGTTTAGAGTTTTCCAATTATATATTCCATTTTAACCGCCTTTCTATTGGTCTTACTTGGCCCATGACTCTGTGAAGCTTAATTGATTATCTCAGATCCGATGTTACTGATCCTTTTATTATTTTTTTTTTTTTGCCATGGCTATCTTGTCTTTTATTTTTTTTAGTTTGGATTGCAAAAAGTAAAAAAAAATAAATAAAGGCATAATCGATAGGGATTAGAAATTAAAGACTAATCTTTACCTAAGATTAATTATAGCTATGTTTGATATCCTTCCACTACCAAGACAGGTTACCATGGTTTCAGCCACGCAAGTTTAAAAAAAAAAAAGGAAAAAAAAGTCTCGATATTCCTTTAGCCAAAGCTATAAAGTAAAAAAGAAGGTACCAAAAGATATAAAAATAAATAAAGAGATGAGCAAATGCCTCTCCACTCATTTTGTGGCGATTGTGGCGCAATGAGTGCAGTTCCCCTTTTAGGGTTCAGTCCTAGATTTAATGATTTGAAAGCAACCATGAATATATAGATTAAATGTTCATCAAGCTAACTTATCTTATTTAATATTTTCTATTTCCATTTTAAAAATATTATTGCAATTCTATTCATTTTTTTCATATAAAATCGCGTATATTATTTAATAGAAACAGAAGTTAATAATAAATAATTATTTTTATTTTAAAATTCTTTATACATATGGTTGCAAGTAACATTAGATGGGAAATATGACCGGAAGTTTGAGCCAATTTAAGCGTATGTGACAGCTAACTCCAAATGAAAAATAAATAAAGGATGAGGAAATATGACCGGAAGGCATGCAGGAATTACATGCAAGGAAAGCTAGGGGAAAACAGCTTCAGGTAGAGCTGTCAATTTGGATTGGGTCCGCCGGATTAGCCCATCCCGTCAAACAATTTAAACGGGTTGGGTTGAAATTTTATCAACCCAAGCCCGCCATGGGTCGACCCGCCTAGG
>JBAMIB010000053.1:421960-433133 GCA_037177415.1 Kaempferia rotunda | reverse complement strand
CTCGTAGCCCAATCGTAGCTTGAGTTTATCATCCCCCACTGCAACATTGAATAATTAATTTAACCACCATATTGGAGCCACAGAAGAAGAAGAAGAAGAAGAGGTCATTAGGTTGTTCAGATTGTGGGGGGAATGGAATGGTATCCAAAGTCCTTTTCTGAATAGAGAGAAGAAAACAAGGACCTCGACACTTGGCTTCTTCATCATCGTCTCGTAGAATAAAAAATAAAGTAGTTTCTGTTTTTTCTTTATCTTTTTCTTCTTGTTTATAAACTCCTGCACTGCACTGGAAGCTTTGCTTTTTCCTGTTCCTTTATTCACTGCTGCGGCCTTTGCCAGCTTCCGCCTCACAGTGGCGCGGCTTCGTTGTTCTTCGTAAAAGAAGGATTTTTTTTTACTCTTGCGCTGGATCCCATGGAAAGGGAAGAGCTCGGTAGCAGTGGCAGCGGCTACAGCTGTGCCAATGGAGCGGCGGCGGCGGTCGTTGCTCTGTCACCGGCGGCCCTTCCGACGCCGCTGACCCCCAAAGTATGCGAGGCGGCGCCGTACCCGACGACCTTCGTCCAGGCAGACAGCTCCTCGTTCAAGAAGGTGGTCCAGATGCTGACGGGCTCGGCTGAGACTGCGGAGGCGGCGGCCGGGAAGGGGGCACACCCGGCCCCGGCGGCCAAGGCCACCGGACCCAAGAAGCCGTCTTTCAAGCTCTACGAGCGGAGGAACAGTCTAAAGAACCTGAAGGTGCTGAGCCCTCTCATGCCGACATTTCTGTGCTCCGATCTCAATTCCCCCGGCAGCGCCGCTGGATTCTCTCCCCGGAAAAAGCCGGAGATCCTGTCGCCCAGCATGCTGGACTTCCCCTCGTTGGTTCTTAGCCCGGTGACGCCCCTGATTCCGGATCCCTTCAACCGTCCGCCGCCGCCGCCACACCCGAGCTCGGACGCCGCTAAGTGGGCGGAGGACCGGGCCATCGCTGGAAAGGGGTTCTACCTGCATCCGTCGCCCCGGGCCGCGCCCGATGCGGAGCCGCCACGGTTGCTTCCGTTGTTCCCAGTGGCGTCGCCAAGGATGGTCTCCTCTGAGTTATCCCTTGCCACACCGCACTTCTCTATGATCTGAGAAGTAGTACAATTCCTAGCTAGGTTTAATGTTCAATTACTGCTCTTCTTTAGCTTCAATTGTATGATTTGGCCTTAATTTCCAATCTTCGATGGATGGAAATTAGTTTCCAGCAAGAGAAATTAAGAATGACCATCTCCTAATTGCCTTTTAACTAATTGTTCTTCGTAATGTTCAATTCTGCATTCCCATTTGTAGATCACATTTAATGCAGATCAGTATGAAACAAAGAATAATCCGATATTTGATTGATTATCATGACTAAGAAACTTGTGTCTTGTGGAAGGAAGGAAGGAAGGAAGATGTGACAATTAACTGAGAGAAGAGACATCTGCAGCTTTTGAATGCCTGAAACGCACTTTAACTCCTCTGCCCGGGCATTTATGGACATTGTCACAGGGCAGAGAAATCTAACTCCTCCATGCCATTTTTTTTTTTTTTTACTTTGATGTGAAGTCTTGTTATCTCAAAAGTCTATTGTCAAACAAGCTTCCCCAGGTTTGCACTGATGATGGATCTCATCAACCTGAGCATTGCTATGGGACCGTCGCCCCATGATGGAGACTCACGGAACTGGTGGGGAAATAAAAGTCATTTAAAGCTGTAGCCAGTCTTTTATAAGCCCCACGATTCCTAGATGAGTAGGAAATGTCATATCAGTGTTGACCACTTGTCCAATTAAAAACATTAAAACAAGATCTATCAAGATCTATATATATATTCACACACACAATTGGCACCACAAACTGATGAAGCTACTGCAAAAGAAATTTAGCAAACTGGGAGTAGATTAGATTTTCGTCAAACTCAGTGAAATTAGCATGGAAACAAGTTCCCAATTCAGAATTTTAAATTAGCTAAATCAAGTAAGAATATGTTCGTTCCTAATGGAAACAAATTGATTGAGCATCAGATCCTCGTCGCCCACCAAAAAGCAAAAAAAAGTTTCATCCCAAACAATCCAATTCCCAATTGTGGACTATGCTTATGCAAGCCACTTTGGAGATAAGACATCATGTCCAAGTATTCTCAGATGCGTTTTTTCTATATGTAAATATGCTCTTAATGAATGAAATAAAGTAGTTGACCGTACAGATGCAAAATTCTCAAGAATGGGGGGCATCCATCGGGAAATTAGATGAGGAGGGAACTGGGAAGGGAAAAGGGATGAACAAATTCCCTCATCTTCCCCTGAAATCCTTCATTGGAACCCGCCTGCAGTGCTAGCATTGTTCTATGGCCCATGTGTTGTCTATGCCATGCTACCAGTGCCTTCAGATCCCACTCACACAGTGATCGCACTGGCTTGTGCTTGTACGCACCAATCTCCTTGCCTGCACTTGCCCTTGTCGAAGCCTATCTATCTGCATCGTCGTTGCCTGCAATTTCTATACCAATCTTCTAAACAAATAAATAGTCTACATTTCATAACAAAGATATTTTTAGGATAAATTATTTTTCATCAAAAGTAGATATTAATCTTGGTTATAAGATTTGATTCCCTTCTGTGACTGGCAGTTTATGGCAGACAGTGTAAGTGTCAGAATGGGCAACAGGAGTTGGGTAAATTTATTACGGATTGATATTGACAAGTCAAAGCTTGATTCAATGATAATGGCAGATGTAGGCCCTTTGGAACAATAATTGATTCGGTGATGCCTAGTCTATTGTCATCAAGTATACCAAACCTGTTCCCTAATGTTTACATATGTGAGACGACTTCTATATTAGGACAGAAATTATCATAGCAGCAGCAATCTATTTACTGGTGAATGAGTGAATCGAATCCAGCTTTGAGTGTGAGGCATTATAATTCCAATTTTGTAGCATGATAATAATCAATTTACTCAAATGAAAAGATTTCTTCAATGACGTGATACAAAAGGTAATAAATAAACCTCTGGATGAGTATTGAATATAACAAAAACACTTATGCAGCTTATTTGGGTAATATAACTGAAGTACTGTATCAAAGAAACCAAGGTGAGCTCTAGGATGATTGTAATGTAACAAGATGAACTCGAAGGAAAGGGAAAGATGACATGAAATAAACTTAAAAGACTTGATGCATAAAAAAATAAACGATGCATATGTGCTTGCCCTTATGTATAATCACGCACAAATTTATACCATCTCTAAACCAAATTTATAAAGATTTTGTTCAAGATACATAAACACACAGGTGAATAGTTGACCTTGGCATGGTACTGCCCAAGAGATCATGCCAACGTACATCCAACAGGACTTAATATTCCAACATGACTTTAAGCTGAGTATTCATTGCAAGCTCATGAGTACCGAAATAAGAAGATTTAAAAGCTTCAATTCTTGATTTAAAAGCCTTGGTCATAAAGATAATCACCCAGTTTCTCAACAACAATGTTGCATTGTCCACCAGTCATCGGCTCATCGTATATTCCGAAGATCAAAGCCAGGTTAGTGTTTTTGATAGTGACACCGCTGCTGCCCTGAAATTCATTTTTTTTTTTCAAAAAAGAAAAGCATACCAGATCACTAATATTAATACAAATCGTTGCTTCAGTAAGTAGCTGTTGTGCATATCCATATATAGTTTATCTCTTTGTAATGGCATTATCAGGCATTGTTACTCCCATCCGAACAACCAACATGACCAATATAGCTACTGGATAGTTAAATGAAACTGCATTGTAATAAGGTGTGCTTACTTGTTGTGGAACCAAAAAAACGACAGTTAGCTTGAATTTTGATGCTTAAATATATTAACTCCAAGACGAGTAAATGCATGAGAAAATCTCTGATAGACTCTAATTAGATGGCCGTTAAGTTCAAATTGTAGAGAAAATAGTGGGTGCTAACTTCTGAGCATTCTTCAATATATTTTCTGCTTTTCCACAACTAATGGGACCTGCCTTATTAGCGAACAACTTCCCCTCACCCATTTCTCTCAAATTACTAACAAACTGACCAAACCATAATTTCAAGCGGTTGTTGAGGTAAAGGCAATGATTTGAAAATCAGATACCTATATAATGTTTCTAGCGTCAAAACATGATTTTTCCATTGGTACAAACTATCACTTATGAAAATATATGTAGTTTTCCTTGGACTTTGCAATGAGCCTCTAACACGATGACTAGGGCTTTCATTTGTGTTCCAATTGATCTTAGGGCCTAATCTCACATAGCGTGCCTTATATAAGCAACATCAATTATTAACATTATAACAAACATACACAAAAATAACAAAAATCTTCTTTCACTATAAAGCTTAGTTATTCAGATGGACTAAGGTTTCTATTAGTCCCTGTAAGTTTGCACTCGCTAACTGGTTTTCACACTGAGTAAAATTATTAGGAAATATGCAATGCCTCCCTATAAGAAAACGACCTACGAGCTTGGACATCTCACAGGCTGAGTGGGCCCGAGGCAATTTGCTATCTGTTTCAGACTGACAAGCTACGAGGTTAGTCTCATACAGTCCCAAAAAGGGCCATAGAGTCTGCACGAATCACGGGACATTGAGGAGTTACCATAAAGCCCCAAATCCTCCCAACAGTTATGTTGCTGACAACCATAACTCTGTAACCTTAGCTTTGATACTGCTTTCTAAAAGGTGCTCCTTATAGGGGGATTGATACATTACAAATTGACAGACCGAGTGGCTAATATTGCTAGCTCCCATTAAGTCAACAATCAGTGGCGATATGCACCAATTGCTGATAGATTGTTGGCTCCAGTTAAACCTGACAGTTTCAGTTACAAAATATCAGAGGTAATAAGCATAAAAATGTACCATAATCAACTTGTAAATGTTGACTGGTATACAAGAAATTCTAATCACTTAAACAAGATACCAAAGCTGAACATTTCATTGCATAAAAGAGAAGTTCAATGTAAATTGAAGATCAAGCATACAGACAGAGGCCTACAAAGGAGTAGCATACAAATTCAAACATCCAATATATAAATTGTAATAAATTATAGATTATAAACAAAACGCTAACCTTCTTCCCTCGAATAACTGCACCTGGTTCACCTTGGACAACCATGTACTTTGTTCCGCCAAGGTGTAATCCAACTGGCGCAAGAGATCCAGGCGCATCAAAGTCATTCATTATTGCAGTGAACTCTTCAAGCTTGATCTGTAGTATTGAGAAAATAGGCACATTAACATATGACTGGTTCAGGGAAAACAGTAACAGAATCAAAAACATCTTCCATACAGAATTTTATATTTGCACATTTAAGAAAGCCAAAGGCAGCTAATAATTATATTGCTTTTAGATAATGATAAGTGACAACAAATAATTAGTCAAATTCTTCCAAACTGAACCACATGCCAGCTCAAGAGAAAAGGGATACAACATTTAGTTCACTAAAAAGAAAATTCAATGCAAATCGACCTAGTGTTTGAAATTGAATCATCAACCTTGACAATTGTATTGTACAAGTATAGTGTACACTATTTTATGTCAATATCATGGATTAGCCAATCCATCATCGAGCTCCATGTAAGTCTACATACCTAGTTATGAAGAATTAAGCTCCTACGGAGAAAGATAATAACAATAACCTGCAAGAGTAATTTATTCTTTACAATTTAGTTAGCATCACTTTAGAATTTAGCTATCATCTTTAAACATGGTCACACAATCTTATACTATCATTGTCTCATTTTCTTCATCTATAGAAGCTGGACTTGGTTGCTAATAGCATTGTTTTACTTCCGTCTTTTTTTATCAACGTCACATATCAATCTGTGTTGCTAAGTCTGCAACATTATTTTTTTTTTTATGTATTTTTCCAAACAGCCCTATGTTTTAACTAACCTATGCAACCCTGAGTATAGTTGATCATACATCAATAAATATAACACATAGAACTAATACAACTACGTGGAGTTTACACATTGAAACAAATATATTCCATCATACTTGATCTCAACATGCAATATGTATGATCGTAACATTATTAGACTTGTATACCATTCTCAATTGAGAAGAAAACTTAGGCAAAACATATAATGAATACAAGTAATTGAAAACCATAAATTTTACAAATAAATGCTGAATATCTATGCCAAGCTATTAATTGATAAATTCAAGTCAATTTCTTTTTAAATTAAAAAGACTTAATGCAGGATACTTCATTGTTCATGGAGAATGCTGCACAGGAACTAAAAAAATATTACATTTCTTATAATTTTTCAGGTTTCAATAAGATAAACATGACGGCCATATTAATATATAAGTAGAAAGAACCATAATAATATGATAGTTACCGACATAGAATATTAAATCGACTTATTTGTGATTGACAAGACGGAAACAATCTTTCATTTTCCATTGCAGTACCAATTGTATAAGATAAATTTGTTAACATCCATTAAACAAGTGTTTGATTAATTAGTTGTGAAGAAATCTCAATCAACTTAAGAAGATGGAGAAAAGTGATGGAAATTTCAGTAATTTGCTCTAGGATCACAACAGGAAGAAAACTTTTGGTCCACAATCAGCAAATTGACTATTAGAACATCTTAGTCGGGCATTACTATGTTGGTTGAGTGTGTAGTAAATAATCCAGAAAACAATAAGTTCGGAGCATTTAGATCTAAAAATTTAATCAACGCGTGTATATATTTTCCTTTTTATCTTTTATTTTTTATTACGCTCTTGATTTTCCTTCAAGGAAAAGCTTTTCAAGCTTACCGTTTCCCTTGCAAAAAAGGAGGGCAGATAGATATGATTAAAAAAAAACAGCAAAATGACCCCATTTATTTACTTGTTTTCGGCAATATTTTCGGGCACTCGCGAGTCGCAATCAAGTTCTAAGCCCCTGATCTGACCATAACCACAAGGAAAATAATAGAAAAATCACCATGAAGTGGACAAAAATCCAGTCTTTAGCGGCGAACCATCAGATCTAGCATTAAACCCTTCGTGCAAGTTATCAAACACTAAAATCAAGGAAGAACACGCAAAACGGATCGATAGAAGCGGAGGAGACCTCGGGGAAGGATTCGCTGCTCGCCCAAACATTGCCGTCGTGACCGAGGATGGCGGCGGCGGAAAGACGCACGCCACCATCCATCTCGCACAGCAGATGCTCGTCAACGTACGATTGCCACGACATCCTTCCTCTCTCCCCCCTCTCGTCGCCCTCTTTCTCGCACTCACTTCCCGTCTCTCTTCTTCGGTCACGCTTTCTCTCTCCTCCCTACTGCAAATAAATAGGAATTAACGAAATGCAGAATCCCAGAAATCATTTTCAAGATCATATTTAAATTTAATAAATGATCGATAATAACATTTAACCAATGCTAATAATATGTAATAATCATTCTATCTAACTCCCGAATATTTTTGGCGTGGTATCCACGCCAAACAAATAATGTGCATGCTTTGCACAAATTCAAATGCCAACTTTATTTTGCTTTTTTTAGAAGTATAAAAGTAATTCAAATTACAATTAATTAGAAGAGCGGAAATTGAACTTATTTTCATTGCATTTTGTAATAAGGAAAGATCATACACTGCTCTCCTAATTAGTAAAAGCTTGTTTAATATATATTTGATATAGAATATACACCGGTGAAACCTTGCATCCCGCTCGTGTGCGACGTGCATTAGCACCTCTCACGTACATAGGCGCATCTAATGATCGGAGGTGCCTCTCTGCATGAGAAGCGCCCACGCGCACCGCCCATGTATGAGGTGCAAGGTAGCACGGCGCATAGAATATAAATTTTTGAAATCCAAAAATCAGCACAAACATTTGTAATTTGATCATTTCTGCATTGAATTTGATCGAATTTGATAAAGTTGATGAGAGGTCGACAATTTTGCCATTTTCTATCCTTAATTGGGCTGAGCCCAAAGAAGTATGATTGGGCTAAATCTAAGGGCAAATTATTGAACTAAACAAATGGGCTGAGCAGGATGATTCGGGTGTTAATAGTCGGTCAACAGAAGAGTCAGGACATTGTAAAAGTTCTTGATCAAGTCAGAAAAGACGACAGGTCATTAGGGTCAACAGGCATCAGACCCGACCGAGTCGACTAGCCGAGCGGACACTTTATCCGACTGGACAGAACAGGGTGTCCTATCGGACACAGTATGTCCGAGCGGATCCACCAACCCAACATGGCCGGGACAATTATCTTCTGAACATGAGTGGTTGGTCGGTCGGCGACTTTGATCGCTAAGGTCACCACCCGATCGGCATACAAAGACACAATAAGCTGAGAGTTTATAGTCTGATCGGCGCAATAATACAAGATTCCTTTGTCGCCTAACCCAACGGAATGTCAAAGAATATTCCCTACCAGCTAAGGGACCTATTAGGCGAGGACACGTGGCGGGCGCAATCATGAGCAGCCCATATATAGACAACCCAATATGGAAAGGAAGTGTCATGTGTCCACAGCTGGCCAGGAATCTCCCCCCTATAAATAGGCTTTCGGACGAAGGCCTCAAGTACACTCTCTTACGCGCACGCATGTGAGAACTCTGCTTCTATTTATTTCCTTTCAGCACACTTTTCTGAACGTTGTTGGGCTAACTTGAGCGTCGGAGGACCAAACAAGGAGCAGCGACTCCTGTTTGGTTGCTAACGCTTGTCTGCTCGTCTTCGGTGTGCAGATCGGAGTGTCATCTCGTTCGTAATTCTCATTGCCGAGTGCGTCTGAGTGTTCTAACTCCGTCATCGCATCAGCCGAGTGTGTACGAGTGACACGTCGACAACAACTCTTCAGTCCGACTGTGTGAGGTGCTCCCCGATGTCCACTAACTCACTTACAGACATGATAAAATTTGACGCCTCACTTATTATGAGAGGTATAAATAACTTTTTTTAATAGAAAAATAGACATCAATTTCTTCCACTAAAATTTTCTCACCATCACTGTTAGCGCACAGCCTATGATCATATTGTACAGGCTCAGTTATTTTTCGGTCATTCGCGATTCAACGTATTTTAATGATTTTTTCTTTAAACGTGACTCTTAATTAAGAGATATTGGACAACTAAGGAATATTTGATCGCTTACGGTGAAAACGGACCTAAACTCAAAGTTATTATGATTAATATTTATTTTCCTAAAACAAACAGGATAAGTGCAGAAGAACGATACACCGAAACACACGCACCCTGACTTCCACCGCGCACCTCCTCCACAAAAACCACGGCCGACGACGAGATAAACCTCACTAACCGCATTGCCTACGGATTCCTCTGCCTCCACTAAATTCTCAACCGCAACTCAACTGTCGGTAAAAGCGCACCTGTCCTGGCCCACCAAAAAGATGTCAAACGATCTGAATCTGAACGGCGACGTCGGCCTTATCCTTTACTCTTAATCCAATCCACAAAAAACGGAAGACTTCGTCCACCTTTTTCACAGTTTTAACTCCTCACTCAGTCTAATCGCCTTTCATTTGATATCCAATTCGCCCAGCACTTTTTTAATTTCCAGCCGCCGGCGGAATTCTTCCTCCGCCAGCACCAGTGTATAGTTACTTGACCATCCACGGAGGAATCACTGATCTCATGGATGGAAAAGGTTTTGAATCAGATGATTCTTCCATCTCTTCCTCTTCCAATCTTTCAGACCACGAAGTTTCATCATCATCAACATCAAGCACTTCAACACGAGGACCTCTGTTTGAGTTGTCTGCTACTCTCATGGCTGAGCTCCCTGTCAGGTTAGTCCTCGTCTAATCCGCAAGTTAAAACTTCCTCGAGCTTGACAATTTCTAACTTGAGATTATTGTGGCCTGGGTGCAGGAGAGGCCTGTCAAAGTACTTCCAGGGGAAGTCTCAGTCGTTCACATCTCTATCTGAAGCCAGATGCATAGAGGATCTCGCAAAGAAAGAGGCTCCGACTTGTGGTAAACGGAGGATAAAAGCGTGGAAGAGTTACGGAGGTTTCGTATCTGGCCCCTGCAGCAGGACTATAACAAAGAAGTCTTCTAGGTGTTCTTCTGCCTCCTCAGTATCAAGGTCGAGAGGCAGCAGAAAGAAGCCTTCTGTGCCGCAGTAAATTAAACCCTCTGCAATACGGCCTGCAAGTAAGAATCTATGAGAAGCCATGCAGTTTTGCAAGCTATGAAGATTAAGGAATATATAGAAACTAAAGTACTGCATGAAGGTAATTAACTCCGGCGTTCCTGCTGATGAATGTGTTCCATAAATTTCTTTGGAGCTAGCGCCACAGTACTCTATTGTTTAGTCGGATTGTAGTAGGCCTCTGTCGGGGTGTTCGACTTCGTTCTTGCTGCTTGCTTTTGTTCGTACGGACTATCGTTGTTTTGGATGGTGTTTTCATGAGAATCTATTTAAATATTTAATCCGTTGAGTCTTAATCTAGTCCTCTAGATCTTTGTTTTTTTTTTTGCCATGCAGTTCCATATAGAGCTGACCCGGGTAAGGTCTGATCCGAATCCGTAACCGGGTCAACGAGCCCATTATCCATAATTGACTTAGTTGCCGGACCAGAACAGTAACTGGTCCGGTAGGAAAAGCGGCTGAATTGTAACCAGCACGGTAGGGGAAACCGTTGAATCGTAACCAACATAATAGGGAAAACCGCTAAATCGTAACTAACCCGACAAGGGAAAATCGTCAAACGATTAACTACCCATCGGTTCATTTTTCTTGTGAACGTTGGATGGTCATTCCGACTATTTGGAACCGCCATTCTGACCGTTAGAACTGCCAATTAACCAGGTAATTTTTTTTATATTTTTTTAACAGTTGTGGTCATTTGATCCTTTATTTTTATCAATAGCTACGATTTAATATTTGTTACTCTTTGAACTTTATAAATACATAGATCACTTTATTATTTCTACACTCATCTTTTCCACTCTCATTCTTAATTTCGCAATCTCTATTCGCTTTCGACTACCCTAGATCTAAATTAAAAGTTTTACTAGAAATGTTAATTTTCTATTATGATGCTTTAATCCATATAAAGATTCTTCTTCTTTTAATATTATAATAATATTGTACATAATATTATAAATTATTTATATGATATTTATAAATAATATAGTATAAAATATATAATACAAACT
>JBAMIB010000053.1:377194-396433 GCA_037177415.1 Kaempferia rotunda | reverse complement strand
CTCACATGGACATCGACCAAGTCATTCTGCAACATAACCAAATATATATATATCATGGTTTATATATACTTGGGTAGCTAATTCTTGTTTATTAATTTCAGGTGAGTTTCACAGGATCCACTGAAGTAGGACGTTTGATCATGGAGGCAGCTGCGAGGAGCAACTTGAAGCCCGTATCACTTGAATTGGGTGGGAAATCGCCATTAATCATCTTTGACGATGCAGATATAAACATGGCCGTTGAACTCGCTCAGAGGGCAGTGTTCTACAACAAGGCAAGCTAGCTCCTATATATATATATATATATATATTTTCAATTCTCGTTCGTGAACTTTGTAATCTATCTACGTTTTCGATGAATAACATAACCAGGGAGAAGTATGCGTGGCCGCGTCGCGAATCTACGTACAGGAAGGAATTTACGACGACTTCATGAAGAAGGCGGTGGAGAAGACGACTGTCGGAGATTGGATTGTCGGTGACCCTTTCGATCCACATGTTCATCAGGGGCCTCAAGTAGTACTCTTCCTTAATTCGTGTCTGTAATATATATAATGTTAATTTTTTGCTTCTATTTCAAGTTGCTTACGTTAACTGAGTATGTGCCGCCACTGTACATGAAGGTGGACAAGGAGCAATTCGAGAAGGTCCTCAGATATATCGAGCATGGCAAACGAGAAGGAGCTACCATTGTTGCCGGAGGCAAGCCCTGTGGTGAAAATGGTTACTACATCGAACCCACAATCTTCGTAGATGTCAAGGTAATTAAGACTCTCTTCTTAATTATGTCGTCTTAGAACGGTAAACAAGCCGAGTCGAGTCTTGAAGTGTTCAAACTTGTTTGATAAGGTAATCGAGCCGAGCTTAATTAAAAAGAACAAAACCTTTGAAATAGTTGTTCAAGCTTGACTTAGTTTATTTTTTATGAGCTTGAGTTTATTTGAAGTTTGGCTTAAACTTTATTCGTTTAGATGTTATCGAGCTCTCAATTCAAGCTTGCCTTGAGCTTGGTTCGAGTTTGGTTTATTTAGATGTCATCGAGCTTTCAATTTAAATTTGTTTGATTGTTTGAGATTTTTTGTGTTTGATTAGTTATTGAGCTTGATAATTCAAACTTATTTATTTATTTAGCCTGATTATAAGGATTTTATTAATAAATATGGTTCACGAATGTTGTTCATGAACGTTAACGAGCTAAACACATATGTGTTCAAACTTGTTTGTTTAGTTTAACGAGCTGTTTCAAACTTATTTGTTTAATTGATCTTGTGTATATTGAACGAACATAAATAAGCTTTTACCAAGCCGAACACTAAGCTTATTCATGAACGTTTAGTTCATTTACAACCTTAGTCATCTAGTATATGTGTGCATTAGTTCATTATCATCAAACATCGTCAACAGGAGGACATGTTGATAGCCAAGGAGGAAATATTTGGACCTGTCATGTCCCTCATGAAGTTCAAGTGAGTCAATTGACAGATGAATTATATGACAAGGAGTTGTTATTATGTTTACGTGCTTTATGAATTTTAATTATGTATTAGGACGATGGAGGAGGCGATTGAGAAAGCGAATAATACGAGATATGGATTGGCTGCTGGGGTTGTGACGAAGAACTTGGACATAGCGAACAGGATGGCTAGATCAATTCACGCAGGCAGCGTCTGGATCAACTGCTACTTTGCATTCGACAATGACTGCCCTTTCGGCGGCTTCAAAATGAGTGGATTTGGGAAGGATATGGGGATGCATTCGATTGAAAAATACCTTCGAGTTAAATCTATTGTCACACCACTTCACGATTCTCCTTGGCTGTAGTCAAAGAGTAGTACTGAACACCGATTCGAGCATGTTTAATTAATTCTGACGACGCATCCGATCGTCTATTATTAGTCTTCATCATTCATTAGTTCGCATTCTGCCATATAATTACATGTTATGAATTGGACTGTATAAAAATTATTTAAAATTTTAACTATTAAAATATCTCCAATATAAGATTTGTGAGAGGTATATAAAAAATTTCAATAAAAAAGAATACAGTTTGAGGATTATAGTTTAAAAGTGTTTGAATTTTTAAACTTGTTTTTTTTTTGTCACGAAATTGATGTGATATGCATGTAGTCATGCAATTATATGTTATCATGAATTGGTCCACACGAAAATTATTTAAAGTTTTAACAATTGAAGATATTTCAATAGGTTTTTAGAATGGTGATGCGGAATGATATGATTTATTGGGGTCATAAAAAAAACTTTTAACAGGTTTGTAAGCTAGAAAAAGCTTAATAAAATGCTTGAATGAGCATGGGAGAGAGATTTAAAATTTATAGTTTTAAAACATATTTGATTTTTCGAACGTGCTATTTTCTTTTGGAGATGATGCTAACAATTAATATTGAATGTGTGACCATTTAAAATAATTAAAAAATAAATTATATGATTTGTAACTTAGGATTCACACAGGCCCACCATAGAGGCGGGGCCAACCTGGACGATCACCCAGGGCCCCAAATGTTAAGGGGCCCATAACCCCAAATGTCAAGGGGGCCATAATTTTTAAATTTATATAATTTTATGTAAAAATTTATTATGTTATAGATGAAATTATATACATTTCATCCACGATAGTGGTTGAGAGAGACGCCTAGATTTAATCTAGACATTTCAATTCATTCAACACTTTTTTTTTATAAAAAAAAAAAATTTAACTCCGGAGTTAAATCAATTATATTTTATCTTTAGGGTTTAAAGGTTAGGTTATAGTGCTTAAGATAAAAATAAAATTAAAAAAATTAAGGCGCTCATGGGGTATATATTTAGGATGTCTAACAATAATTTTTTTTTATTTTTGATTTTTTTTTTAGTTCCGGCGTTAAGCCGATTAGATTTTACTTAGGATTTAGGAGTTGTATTATAGTGTTCAATTAAAAAAAATTAAAAAACTGATGGGGTATAATATATGTATTTAGGATTTAAAATTAGAGATTTTAAATAATTTTTATTTTAAAAAAATAAAAAAATGAAATGATTAATAATTTTATATATTAAAAAAGTTTTTAGAAAATTTTAAAATTAATAATATTATATATGAATTTGTATATAAAAAAATGTTTAAAAATCATTATAAATAAATTTTAATTTATTAAAAAATTTAAAATATAATTTTATTATTTCGCCCCGGACCTCCTAAATGTTAAGACCGGAGTTGATTTGGATGAGTCTCTATGAGAACTTCTTAATTTACTTTAATGGTCGATGAAAATTTTTTATAAAATTGAACTGATCATCTATAAGATTAATCAATTTGAATACTTAAATATTTTAATTATATAAAAAAACATCATTGTTGCACATTTAAATATGTTGCAATTTGTAGGTCAAAAAAGGACATCAACGTAGCAAAATGGAGATGGTCGACTGATGAGTATTAGTTGTGGAAACTTGATGCAACATACTGCAATTGTGTAGGGTAAAGGAGATATCACAATTATGAACTAAGGGAGTCTTTTTTTTTTTTTTTTAATGAAATGAGAACAATGAGAAAATAACAAAGGGGAAGAAAGCATATTAGTGCCCTTTTATCCAAATCAACAAAGGGGCAACCTAACTCGAATCAATTCTTATATATAGTAGATTAATTGTCATCAAGGAGAAGATGGATGATTTTAGCCCTCGTCGGGAAAACGAATAGAGGGCTTGAGAGATGAAGAAGAAGATGAAGCACACAATCAAACAATGAGGAGAGGGCAGTGACTTACAAACAAACAACCTGATTCTTTCTTACACCTGAACTGACTTAACCAATCTCTACTAGACATTTTGAGGATGATAGAGAAGCATCTCAGTTGAATCCTTAACTAATCCATTGCCTCAAATACATCAGTAAAAAAGGTTCTTCAAAGTTCAAAAAATGATTTTTCTTTTTGCTGGTTTGTTTTGTTTAAGTTAGCAAACAATCCTTAGTTTATGACTTTCCAATTACTTTCGATTCCCAGATAACCTTACACTGATTTGTGAGTTGCTCAATGGGTTTCAAATATCTTACTCCATGCTCAATGCTCATCTCACATCTAAAGCTTCGCATGACTCCTTGTTCGATCTGAATGCCCACACCATCTCAAGCTTTAGCTCCAATTCTAAGCTCGTTGTCGATTCTTAAATCCAGCCTATACGTACGTCTAGTTCTAATTTCAAAAATACTATCAAACATCAATTTCCCAAATATATTGAGAGCAGCTGAACACAAATGTGTAAAAAAAAAAAATTAATTCGTGTTTAAAAAAATCACTGCTCTTAATATATTATGTGAAATTGATATTTGATAACATTTTTACAATCAGGAGCACTAAACGAACATATAGGAAATGATTTCATGTCATTCCGATGTCTCTAGTTCCATCAATTGATTTCGGTTAAAATCAATTGATGGACCTAGAGTGCTCGGAATGACATGAAACTAGATCCTATGAGTTTATCTAGTTCTTATGATTATATTCATGCGCTCAAACATCAATTTAACCTAATATATTAAAAGTAATGATTTTTTAAACACGAATTAATTTTTCAGAGACATTTGTATTTAAAAAATCATTGCTTTCGATATATTAGGTTAAATTGATATTTGAGGTCATTTATCTCATAGGAGGATTAGACGAATATATATGAACTGATTTCATATGACTCTGAGATTTTTAGGTCTATCAGTCGATTTTGACCGAAACTGATTAATTGTCAAAATCGGCTGATGGACCTATCAATTTCGATTAAAACTGGCTGATAAGCCTAGAAATTTCGGAATTACATACATGACTTCCTCTCGATTGGACCATAATTTTATGACATTTACGATCAACTTACTATTTGACTACGCGACCGATTGACTAAACGATAGGGAAATAATGACGGAATTAATTTTGAAACAATGGTGATGTGGTTCAGATCAATTGCCAGCATCATTTTATTTTATGATTATCTATTTAAGCAGTCACTTCTTAATTTGATTCAAATATGTCAAATAAAGGCCACTAAAGGGAGAAGACAATAATATTTTAGAAAATCATAAATCTGATTTGAATATTAAACCAACTTAAACGTATGATTTAGTAAATTATTACTTTTAATAGTTTCCGATCAAATTACCAACATGCCCTTATGCACTTATTTTGTTTTTCTTTTTTTAGCTGTAAAATAGATATCTCGGATTCGGATCTGCCCTCGGCCGTGACGGACAGGAATCCGTTTCGCGACGAAAAACGCCGTTATGTCTTCCTGCGCGTCGGCCTTTGTTAGTATTGATTGGCTCACACAACGTACCGGCTCTCATATACCGTATGCGACACCGACACGTGCCCGTGCACTTGTCACTCCCCTCTGTTATTTCAATGGACTCGTAACTGATCCAAACTCCCCTCTCTTGTCTCGTACCCTTTCGGCCTTTCCCACCTTTTCGATCGCCTCGTCCACGAAGAAGCCCTCCATTGGCATCGATCCATCGATCGATCGATCGATCTCTGTCTTCCTCATTGAAGAGCAATAAGGAACCCTCGTTTCTCATTGCGGCGGCGGAGGAGGAACGACGAGCACAGTCGCGCGACCATGTTCGTGAGGAAGCTTGTGGAGAAGGCCACCCGAAAGGTAACTTCTTCTTCTTCTTCTTCCAATCCACTTTCTCTCCTCTTTTCCTTTTTGTACGGGTTTGCTGGTTGAGTGGTTTCGGATTTCAAATTTGTCATCTCTCAACTCGATTCAGCGAGGGTTTTGGCTTCTGGTCGAGTAAAAATCAAATCGTTTTCATCGAAAACACCGCGCGGCGACTACGCGGAAGCAATCCATGTGGTCCTCACTGATTCCGAGGTCGTTTTGTTTTGTTCTTAGTCTGCATAAGGACAATCTGCCATTTAGGTCAATGATTTGTGAATTTGGATGATCCGTTTTTTTTTTTTTTTTTTTTTGGAAAAGAACGAGTTTTGGTTCGTAGTTATACCTGTAATTAAAACCCTGCCATTGCGGAACGGGAGAGAGAGCTCCAGGTGGATCACCGAAATCGCCGACCAAGTTTTTTAATTAAACGACGTCTCGGTCAAGATATGGTCGACTTAATGACTGCAAGAAGTAAAACGTTTTGTTGATGGGACCCACGAGAGTTCATGAAAACCTGACGTGGATGGTAGGGTATCGGACACGAGTGCGTTTAATTATTATTGAATATTTTATTTTGTACTTAATGAACCGTTAAAAAATATAAAATAATTTGAATATTCTTTTCGTTTGATTGTTGATTTAATTTAAAATTTTCTTAAAACATAAACGTCGATAATAAATTATCTTTTTATTTTTTTAAAAAATAGCAATTCAAAATATTAAATTATAGTAAAAAAAATTCTGCCATTTTAATTTGATACAAAAATTATGATAAAATTACTTTAATAAAATTTAATAATTATTAATTAATCAGTAAATCCTTGCTAATTAGCAGAATAACTTGGGAGATGGCATCAATGGCCTAAAAGCTGAAGATGTGAAGCCGCGCACGAATTTCCACTATGGCATCCCGCCGGATTCCACCACGCTCGCCTATGACCCCATTCAACGCATACTGGCCGTCTCCACTAGGTGACGAAGAGGAGGGTCTCTCTTCTCTCGGCGTCTGCCTACGACCTTTTTTTTTTTGCTCGCAGCACTTCTTCTTGCTTACTGCGTTGCTTTCTGATGTTTGTAGGAATGGAGTCATCAAGTTGTTCGGCAAAGACAACACTCAAGCTCTGCTCCAGTCGGAGGCCGCCGTCCCCACCAAGTTCTTGCAGGTTCTCGCGTTCACTAATCCCGCTACCTCCTCTCGTTCTCAAGTTGCATTTTGTCATAACATGAAACATTCTCAGTTTATCCTGGTTGTTACCTTGTCACATGCCTTCTCGCTTCTGCATTTGCAATTTTTTTTAGTCGTCCTGTTATTGCATTATTTATTCTTTGGAATGAATATATTGATAATTGTTTGTATTTTTGGCAGTTTATGGAGAATCAAGGAGTCCTTTTTAATGTGACATTTCAGAATCATATAGAGGTAAGTGCTTGAAATGTTCTTAAGGACTTTTTATTATTATTATTTGATCGCTGACCTGAATCCTGTGGAAGTTTTGAATAAATCCTGAAAGAGAGGCTAATATGTAGAAATTTGGGGAAACATTTGACGATATTGATTTCATAATAATAAGGAGTCCATATGCATGTCTTAGTAGTACATCTTTGTCATCATCACATCTCCCTTTTAACTTCAAGGTAGCTAGAGATTGAAGCATGATTTTGCTTTTTTGAGTAAATATAGTGTCTTCTATTTTCCTTTCATGTCCTGTTTGTGTGGATTAACCTGAATTTATTCACTTTCCCCCTTTTGATTCTTTAATTTCAAGTAGAATTATCTCTAGAATAAGGGCCAAGATTTGAAACTTCAAACACTCCATTACCTTCTAAAAAGTTAACTATTAGGTGTGGAGCATTGACAAAAAACAAGTCTGCCATATTCACAAATTCAATGAAGAAATTACATCCTTTGTTGTGGTGAAACAAAGTTCCTATATGTAAGTAGATATTATGTTAAATATTTTAATGTTAAAAGAGGTACTAGTTAATTCAGTTTCTGATGACATGTAATTTCCTGTTTAACTAGTTACATTGGCGACTGCCTTGGAAACATCACTATTTTAATGCTTGATCATGCATCACAGAGTTTGGTTCAAATGGCATATAAAATTCCATTCTCAGAATCCCATGGTATGTGTCATGCCCTTTTCGTTCTTTCCTTTATTGACCTTTTTTTCTTGTTCTTTTAATTGTCCCTTAAAGAACAATATTCACAATTAGTACTTTATATTTGACTAAATAATGAGAGTCCCATGGTATGTATCATGCCCTTTTCATTCTTTCCTTTACTGCCCTTTCTCTTCTTTGTTTTTAGTTGTCCCATAAAGAACAATAATCACATTTAGTAGTTTATATTTGGCTAAATAATGAAAGTTCGATGGTATGTATCATGCCCTTTTCATTCTTTCCTTTACTGCCCTTTCTCTTCTTGTTCTTTTAGTTGTCCCATAAAGAACAATAATCACAGTTAGTAGTTTATATTTGGCTAAATAATGAATTTGTTACCATAAACTGGAAAACTATAGAAATGCCAAAATTGAGTATATTTTACTACAACGGTAGACTATTTGATTTGATAATTTCTACAAGTGAATCAAGTACATAACTCCATTGTCACAATACTATATTCCTCATCCTCCCTTTGCATATGTTGATTTTCCTTTGTTTTCCCTTGAATTCAAACTTCTTTTTGATCGTTTTCTATTTTCCTTTGAATTCAAAGTAAAAAAAATGAAATTCATTCCTCGAAGGTGCATGTGATAGCAGAATTACTCAGGTTATATAGGTTACTACAGTTGAACTAACAACAATGATTAGGCATCACTGCAACACCTTGATGTGATGTCAAACTCTTGAATCTCCATTATGTAGGTTGAACTAAAGGAAGTTGCAGTTATGCATCCCCTTGTCTTCACTAAAGTTTCTAATCACTCTCCTAACTTATATAAAATCATGATTCTGGTGGGAATTCAATCAAAGTCCCACGTTAAAAATACATGGAAAAGATCATGGGTATTTTTTTGGGTCTAACATACTCTATTGAATAGGTTTAACTGTTACTATGTTAGGTGCCTCAACAAACTCTGATACAGCTGTTGTACTTGCGTCCCCACAGCCGATGGCTGAGAACAAGAGGTAAAATTCTACTTTCTCTCTCTGATACTAATCTGTGAACCTACGTTTCTATTGATTCAAAGCATACTACTTAGTTGCAGTGCATAAGTGCATTTAAAGCATGATTTCAGTTTTTGTGTTTGAGCGGAACCAAAATCATTCTGTGATTTCAGATATTTCCTTTAACATGTAATATTCATCAATGAACTTCATTCAATAGTAAGAGTTAAGAATGTTGTCTTGGAGTCATATAACTTCTAGCATTAACTTTTGTGCAGGATTCTTATTATCTTTAGAGATGGACTCATTGCTCTATGGGGATTTCAAGAAAGTAAAGTTATATATGCTGTAGGTGGAAGCTCACAATATTCATCACATGAGCCTAAGATAGCGATATCAGCATCGTGGGCTTGTGACATTGGAAGTAAAGTTGTGGTTGGATATAGCAGTGGAGATATTTTTCTTTGGGGGATTCCTGTGATTTCAGACTGCAACAGTGAAGCATCTAATAGTCAAAACGACTTGCATGCTTCTCAAAATGTTCCTCTTCTTAAGCTCAATCTAGGGTATAAGATGGACAAGGTTCCGATAGTTTCTTTAAGGTGGTGTGCCCATGATGAAATGTCAGGCCGATTGTATATTAATGGTTTCAATGCTGCAGGTTCTTCTCATTCCTTTCAGGTATAAGAGTTTCTGGCCTTTAATATTCCAGAGACTAGTTTCCTGTTTATGATTTTTTTTACTGCTGGTTCTTCTGCTTAGAATTAATGACTATGGGGAGCATGTGAACAATTGATGTTATACTAACATACTATTCAGTTTAGCTAGACCTACAGATCACAGCCTTTTGATTCTCTATATAGGCGTGTTTAGAGGAAGAGGAAAAACACATCCAAAGAAAGATTTGTACTTAATGTCAAAATTGCGACTAACAATTGCATAAATATGTTAAATAACTAACCAATGCGTGGCTCAATATAAAGGAGTTGTTTTTGGCATACCCATTTATAAAACAATAGACAAAACTTTAGAAACGATCCTTTTATGTCTATAGTGTATTTATTGAACTTGTTAGGAGAAATAAGAAAAAGATAGGTTTACGTACCATCACTAGTCCTCTCTTCTTATGTATATATTCAATATTGTAACTTAATCTCTTGATCAAGTGACAATTAGTTTGTATATATTTTATTCTCTCTATAATATAATTATAACTATGTGCTTGCTAACTTGATTGTTATAGTCTTGCCTCATAAGCTGGGCGGGGGAGCATGCCTTGACTTGATTATTAGTTGTTTGATTTAAATGTACTTACATGTTGTTGTAGTCATACCCTATAGTCTATCTTTTAAAGGGCTAATCTAAAATGTCATTGGTGTACTCTTCTAAAATATTATTATATAATTTTTCTAAGGTTGAGATATCAAGAGGATTTCAAAAGTTAGCCTTTGGTTTTTACATGCTTGTTAGGCAAGTGTTTATTAAAATTTAATGGAGCATATCTTTTCATTAATTGTCTTTTTATTTAATACCAATGTATAATGGATTCTTCTCTGGCTTAGTCTCTAATACTTTAGATGCATCGCCAATAATTTTATAAGGTCCACTAAATGTGAATTTAATAAATCACACATGTTCGGTAGAGGGTAAATTATGTTGGTCAAAGTAATCTTCAATGTTATCTAACGAACAATTAAATATAAGGGTTCTTCTTTAGACATGGAACAATGTGATCTTAGATAACTTGTCATTCCTAAATTTAGCCGTGTGTGAATTTAAATATTGACAAGTTATGATAATTATAAAATAAACTTAAATGATAAATTGAGTAAGATGCAGAAAATATGATAAATGGTTAGCATGAAAAAACAAGTCATTAAACTAATTTTTGCGAAAGGTCATATGTTGACCCTGAGTGCTCTGCACAACTAGCCTCACAACCATCTATAGAGAAGTAAATTAGGAAACCGAGCAGGCCACTACGTGGGAGGATATTTTCTTCTGGCTTCACCTGGAATCGACCCTTGCCCATTTCTACAAATTTACCACGTAGTGACTAGCTCAGCTTTGTCTTGGGGGCCACAAGTTTTTGATGGATGATAACTAAAATAAATGGCAAGTTTTATTTGACGGATGATAATTTAAATATATAGAAAATATATTTTTTTATGGATGATAATTAAACTAAATAAGAAATATTTTTGTTATGAATAAGGTGATATGTATGAAATTATGAGAAAAATCAACTAAATGAGAGCAATTTTATTTATCAACTAAATAAATAATCAATTTTTAGGAGGACGAATTGCATTTATACCCACATTCGTTGAAGTTAAAGTCGTGAATTTTGAGCTGAACTAATAGAGGAAGATAGTCAATTACTCTTTGTTGGATTAGGTCTCAGATTGTCCAAGAATCGTGGATAGGGATGGAATCAACGTTTGAGGATGATGGATAATTGAGATGACTAATATCAAAACTGAACCACTTACTCTGATACAAATTGATGTAGCACCAAAATTGAAACATTAAACCACCTAAGAACTTGGGACGAAGACAATGAAGTGAAGAAGTAAATAACCTGACCTAGAAAAAAAACTCTCTTACAGAGATGTATGAATTTAAATTAGAAATTGTACTACTTCAAAGTTCATTAGATACTCTAAATTTCTTTTATAAACTTAATTCAAAAACAGAATATTCTAAATAAAGAAAATAGACAAATCTTACTAGCCATTATAGTAATTCTATATTTATTGCCAAAATAAAAAAGATAATTATCAAATAATAAAAAACAAATATTTGATTTATTGCAGATGCTCAAATCTTGAAAAAAATTCAATTTTTTTTCCTTTTATCGCAGATGTACCAATCTGGAATTTATTTTCAATTTAGTTTCTTCGAATTATTTTCTTTACATGGATTGATGTCACGAATGATTCTCATACCATGTCATAAGTAATGGTTAAGATTTTGATACCTTGGTTAGTTCCTTTTATCTCTTTTTATTTAATATTCTAAATTTATACTTTACACCCATGCAGTGCAGTATTTACTATTTACATCTAGGCACTTAGCTCCATAACACGACCATTGTAGGCTTGGTAATTTCTTTTCATTTTCCTAAGGCACTAAAATTTTCTTTTCGCCTTTAGTTAAATGCTTTATAAACAAAATTCAAATTTCATAATAAGTTAAACATCAATTAAGTTTTTCATTTGTTTTGCCAACTGTATAGGTCATGATTCTCAATAGCAATTTTCAAAGTCGAACAATCAAGTTGATGCTTCCATTGAGTGAACCTTGTTTAGCAATGGAAGCCATTTCATGCTTCAGCAACCATAGAAAAAGCAATCAAACTACTCTTGTTCTCTTGCTAAGATCAGGCTCCTTGTGTCTGTATGATGATTCAGAGATAGAACATTATCTGTCACAATGTCAATCAAAATCAACACCGACTCTTCCTAAGCAGCTAACTGTAAAACTACCATATGGTGATTCAGGAATCACTGCTGCAAAACTCTATAAAGGTGCTTCAAATCTTATTTATGAGGTAGGTTTTTATTTTTTTTTACTTTTTTTCTAACAGATCGCGTTGAATTTCCATGTCTATTTAATACACCATCATTTCTTTTTGTTGGCATTTCAATATCTATATGATGTATAGGACCAAGTATTCCTGACCAACAAACACTATTCTCTCTTCTCAACAAACATGAAGGAAAAAGAGGGAAGTTTTCAGAATTCTGCACATCTTAGTGGATTTGAAAAAGCCAAAAACCTCTTGATTACTGGACATGTTGATGGAACTGTTAACTTTTGGGATGCATCATCCCCCCTTCTGCTTCCTATATTTTCTATCAAACAGCAGGTTTTTTTTTTTCAAATTTAATTAAAACTGTGTATGGATGCAAAACTAGTATCAACTATTTCAGCAAACTCTTCCTATTCATTTTCTTGTCAGCCTAGTGAAATTTGTGCAACTACTGCTCCACTTACATCACTTCATTTTGATGCCTCTTCACGTGTCCTTGTGTCTGGAGATCAAAGTGGATTGGTCAGCTGCTTTTTCATCAACACATAAATTAAGTAGTTTGAGACAACTATGTGATATTATATGTTTATGCATTAAGCTTGTTGGCTTTTCAGATTCGCATTTTCTTCTTCAAAAAAGAGCATTCCACCTCAGAAAACATCTTTTCCTTTCTGCAAGGTAATCATACTTCGTATATTCAATTTTGGTTAAATTATAGGAACCCATTTGGAGTTTAAATTATACCCTCTCATGCTTAAGCACCTTTGCTAGGTTGTCAAGAGTTTATATGTGCAAACAAGAAATTTAAATTAAAAAAAAAATCCTTCGTTTTCATACATGATTTTTTTTTTTCAAAAAATAGATATATTGTTGGTTATCATACTTTTCCTAAGTAGTCTCAGTATGATTTTTGACTTTATTTAATTTACATGCCCTATCAATTAAGATTAAAGTGGTGATTCTGTAGTGAAGAGATTTAATTGGAAGATACCAAACTCCTAGCAGATAGAATATACTACCATCCCTAAATAGGAGAAAAAAGTGGAAAAAGGGTATCAGAATTTACTATCAATAGTGTCTTTTTAGTAATGCTCTATTACTCTTTTATCTATGGGTAAATTATATATTTGGATTTAGACTAAAACCTTTTTAGTGAATCAATACATTAACTTTCAATTTTGTTATAAATCTTTCTCTTGCAACTCAACAGATTGCATGACTTTTTGTTGTCCTAATGCCACTTTGTACATTGATTCATTCAACACTTTAAACATAACATATTATCAATTTCATTGATCAAATAACTTGATTGTAAATTGACCTAAATAAAGATGTATGGTCATCACAAAAATGCAACTGTGGTGTCTGTGATATGTGATATCATGTGGAACTAGCTTCAAACTAATGTAAAATTTGATTGCAACTTTATGGCTAGTTTTATAACAAAATGAAAAGTAGATGTTGGGTTTATTAAATGATTGTTTAGGTTAGATTTGCAAAAATTTGTTCGTGCTAGATTTAGCAATTGTCACTTCATCTAAATGATTTTAACTATATTACCAAAATGAATGCATGACATCCTAACTAGTTGGACTAGCAATTTTCTACACTATGCAAAATAGACGATTTATAATAATAACCTAAAATTGGATTGTGGCAAAAAATATCATTTCTTCTTTAAACATGTTTTTTATGGTAAATCAGCAAAACCAGGTGACAACTACACTGTTCAGTGTGTTAAACTCAAGGGAGCAATTACATCTATCAGTACTGATTTGGAATTCAAACATCTTGCTGTGGGCACTGACAAAGGATATGTAAGTACTCTACAGATAATGGAATTAAAATTACTCTTCTTGTTGACTGTTATTTTAGATTTTAGTGTCCATAAGTTATTTTTCTTAGTTTCAGTTAATTCCTCACATTATTTTTGCCAAGTGTCACAAACATTTAACCTATGTTAGTTTCCAACTTTCTTCATCACTTGCAATTGAAATCAATTGTAAATAAAGATGGGATGCTCAAATTTCCATGGACTGTTGGTTTGAGTAGCTTATCAAATTTTGATTTAGTGACTATTTGGTTATGTTCTGCTTACTCTTTTTGAGTCATATTTAGTGTAGGTTTACCCAACAATATTAGCAAAAAAGGGATTTCATATATAAAATCCCTGGGTTTTACCTAAAAGCTTATTCTTTCCCTTTTTGTATTTCAATGTAGTTGAAATTTGCATCACCATTTGACAAACGAAGAAAATTATTCAAATAAGACAAATAGAAAAAAGCTTCCTGACGGGATAATACGTTAAACTAGAAAAACGTCCAACTTTAATCAGACTCTAGTGCAGGTTGGACACATTCGTCAATGTTTTGGTCTTTGATTGGGAATGATACTAAATTGTTTTAGTATGGTGTTGATGTTTCAATGTATGGTGTAGGTGATAAATTGAAGATGGAAGGACGAAAGAGACGAAGAAATAAAAGAAAAGATAACGACTTTTATTTTTTTGTTTTTCATTTGGAATGCTACAATTTGGACTTATCTTATATGAAGAAAAACTATAAAAAAAATTAATTTTACTCTGCCAAGGAGTATCGAGTGTTAACACAAATGATACTTGACACAGGAGACATTGTTTTGGTGTTGAGCAGTATTGAATTTTAGTAATTTATCGGAATGATATGCTTCATTTTAAACCATGGTCTAAAGTAGTACAAGCTTATAAAAAATGCGAAGTTCTATTGGTGCAAAATTAAAAGTAAATGTAAGATTCCATATTAGCAATGAAATTTTCTTTAATCAAATTGGGCCAAGTCTATTCCCAAAATGAATATCCATTTAGGAGAGGGGCCCCATTCTAACATGTTGTGTCTTCCAGGTATCAGTAATCCAGCTGGAAGAAACAACTGTTCTATATCAAAAACAAATCTCCAGTCAACTAAATAGTGGTGTCGCCTCTTTGCATTTTTGGAGTTCTTCCCAAAATGGCATAGTAAAGAAGATATTATTGGTAGGGACGGAAGATTCATCCATTTTGCCTCTTGAAAAGGATTCAGGGAATCTGTTAATTGCTAAGCCACTGCAACCTAAAAAACCCTCTAAAGCTTTATTGCTTCATGTATTGGGTATGCACTCTAAACAATAACTTAATATTGTCGTACCAGTGTTCCACCGTGTTCTTTCTCCTTGAAGCAAATTTATGGTGAAGTCCATCGTGATGACTACTAATAGTCCAGTATTTCTTCAATCGTCTAATGAATTAGATGTATCATCAGATGGAGCTTGGACTACAGAATACCAAGATGCAAGCAATGAGAGTAACTCAAAGGTGTCAATGCAAAGGCAACCACTAATATTACTTTGCTCTAGAGATGCCATACGTATGTATGACTTAAATCACACGGTTGAGGTAACAGTATATTTCGTTCTACTCTTCAGTTCCTTGAGTAAGAATGCTTGTTTAGTTCCTGACCCTTTGTATTTCAGGGAATTAAAGACTTATGTGTTAAGAAAAGACTGGATGGCATATGTTCCTATGCATCAATCATACATGGCCCTTCAATGGGGGTTGGGCTGGTGCTTATCTTTGCTTGTGGAAAGATGGAAATAAGGTGTTCCTATTTTTGCAGTATCTATAACATTGTGTAGAATCCAGTAAAGTTTATTGTTACTTGAAGTGAAATTGCTATAGCGGTTGGCATTCAGTTAGGTCAATATGCTTCCCTTGAAAGGATCTAGTTAAAAGATATACCTGAAGTTTGAAATTTCTATATTTCAGGTCCCTTCCAGATTTAGCAATCTTAAATGAGATGAACCTGAAAGGTTTAATTTATGCAGCACCAAATTCACCTCCAAATGCTTATACTTTATTTTCCATTTCCTCTGAAGGAGAAGCTCTTCTGGTAAGCAAGACTGATTATTTAGTGCCAAAATTTTACTTAATTGAAACTCTTCTAATAGTTTCTGAGCTTTTTGCGTGTTCCCCAGATTGATAGAGATCAAGCAATGCTCTTTCTTTCAGTTTTGTCTCAAAAGGAAGTTTACAGGTATAGTATTATTAGGCGTGTTGTCAAAATGCCTTTTGTGTAAAATTCTGTTGAAGTTAGTAAAGATTTCCTCTTGTGTAAAAAGTGATAGCTTTCAATTCATTTTGTTTTCTAATATAGTGTAGAGGATGTTGGAATTATTTCATAATCCAGAGGTTTATTGTTATCAGTAATATTATCATAACTGTACGAACAAAGTGAAACTAGTTCAATAATTATTTTATTATATTCTGTTGTCAGTGCTCTAGAAAATCATAACTTTACTGCTAGTGAATCCTTTTCCATGCAGTATTTCTAACCTTTCAGTACTGAGATAATTTGGAGCAATATGACGGCAGGAATCTTCTAAAACTAACATGTTTTACTATGGAAAGACCTCTTTCCAACTTTACTATGTGTTTTATCTTTTTTTGAAGCAACTAATTTTATTTAGTTGCTGCCAGACACTTGGAATGCATAAGCAAGGTATATTCGGACGATCCTGCTCCACGAGAAGAATTTTCTAGCTCGAAGAACCCCCAAAAGGAGAAGAGAAAGGTAAAACTAATAAAGTGCCTGTTAAGTTGTAAATTGTAATACTAATGAATACTCAGAATGAAGGATCCTGGTCTCCAGGGAATACTTAACATGATCATCAAAGACATGAAAGGAAACAAGACAAAGCACAGCCATGAAAGTGATCCAGCTGATGGCTTCACTGCTACTGGAGAACTCTCAGCTATATTTTCAAGTGCTAATTTTCCAGAATCTGATGGGACAAGGAATGTTTCTGCCGTAACTAAAGAAGACGTCGAGTTGGATATAGGTTGATGCCATCATTTTTCTCCATTTTTTTAAGTTGGGTCAGACTTTTATTGAAATACATTTTTGCTTGTTTTATTTCTAAAGATGATATAGACCTAGAAGAGACTGAAGAAAAGCAGAAGGGTCCAAACATTGCTGTTTTGAGTAAACAGAAGTTAAGCAAGAAAATTTTCTCTCTGAAAGGTCATTAAATGGGTTACCTACTGTACTCCGTTTTATTTATTCTGGATTTATTTGAACATGATATTCAAAATTGCCAATATGGTTTGTAGTCTTGAACCACTGATTCATGGAATTGCAGGAAAGCTGAAATCAAGTATAGAGGAAAAGTTGAACTCACCAAAAGATAAATCTGAGGAGGAAAAGGACATCAGTGCTGTTGATCGAGTCAAACAAAAGTATCGATATACAACTAATGATGTAAGTATAGTCAATATTCCAGATATATATTTAATTTGGTCAATTTATCCATTTAGTGAACTATTTTTCTGTTCTTTTTTTTCTCAAAACACAAAAGTCATAAACCTTTTTGTGCTTCCTATCAGGAGGCAAGTAGTGCAAAGGAAGCAGAAGGCAAACTAAGGGAGAATGTCGCAAAGTTAAAGGTGTGATTTCCTTCTCTCAAGACAATTTTGTTCTCTAGCAATCAAGTCATACAGAAAAGAACAAACTATTTAGAAGTACAATTATTCTTGTAAGAAAGTGTTTCTCCTAACCGTTGAAAATTTGAAAAGTTATGTGAGTTCATGTGTCTCATTTTCAGGATATTGGATTGCGAACATCAATGATGCAAAATGGAGCAGAGAATTTTTCATCAATGGCAAAAGAACTACTACAGTTGTCTCAGGGGAGAAAGAGCACGTGAAATGTTTTATATGTTTTTCTTCATTGATTGCTGAATTTATTTTTCTATCTATTGGGTGCTCTATGAACATTTGTTTATGCAATTTCCTTGTCTATGTGGTGTGGTATCAGGTATGTATTATGGAACAACATGATAATAAAAATAGTTTTGTTGTAAGATAAGCGTTCAAGTAAAGTTGTTGAAAGTGACAAAATCTTGAGCTCGAAACCAATCTTTTCTTATTATATAGATTATCAATTGCATCCTTGTGTATTTTTCTTTGAAAGACAGAAGGTAGGAGTCATCGACAAAATACTTAATACTTGCACTCAAATGAGTTGCATCTGTAGGAGGGGAAAACATTGTTTTAATGAAAGGCAAAAAGACATCTGCAGACAGGTTTGTATTTTCGAAATCTGAACCTGCATGTGTAATTTCAGGCTAAAATATTCTTTTAATCATTAGACATTTACAATGCTTGAAGGTCTTGTTATATTGTCTCGGATGTTACTAAATGTAATTCATGGTCTGGTAGTTCCAATATTGTCTTCTTGATGAAACTCATCTAGGCGTGAGCACAAGAAAAAATGATGCCCCTGTTGATGCTCTCTTAGTTACTCCTGGTATTTAGGTGACTGCTTTTGCAACTTCATGTATTTGATTGGTTTGACCTTCCTAGGAAAAATGAGTTGTTTAGGCATCTAATCTTTGAAATGTTGTGATGCACAAGGGGCTTTCCATCAATCAAGGATACGAGAAAAAAAAAACCATGTTTTCTACTGATTCAATTCTCTCAATGACTGGTGCTTCAGCTAACAATCTTAGGAACTGGTTTTGTGCCACCATTAGCTTCTCAGCATCAGCATCTTTAAGAATTGAACATAGTTCATCCTCATGGAAGACAAGATCAAGTTAAATAGGGATCTAGTAATGATTCATGCTTCCCTCAACACTTTCAAGACCATTGCGACATCAAAATCATCTGATGTCAGAGGAGCTGCTTGGCACTCCATTTTTGCTTCAGATCTTAAAGAAGAGAAGAAGCGACATAATTCTGGTCCTTCTAAGGTACATGATAGAAATTTAGTGATTAAACAGGTTGGGAATCTGAGTGATCGGCTCGGTCCCATGGAAGTTTTTCATCAATCATCAGAGTAAATCGAGAAGCACTCGTAGTGGGCGACTCAGAACCCAATATATCTTAGTTGCGAATCTCATTTGGAAGAAAAATCTCTGCAAATACGCATTGACTA
>JBAMIB010000053.1:309703-335625 GCA_037177415.1 Kaempferia rotunda | reverse complement strand
TAATTCTCCGCTAATACTATATTACTATCCTCTTGGTCGGGTTAATTTAGGTAATTAATACTAATCGTTTGAACTCGTGCCACTTCCGTCTTATGATTAACGTAATTAATATATTTAATTGACAGCATCAACATCTTGAATTTTTTTTTTCAAAATATTATATATCTTTATCACAGTGTGTATATATATATATATACTATTCAATGTTCCTATGCAACAAGTAATAAATAAAATGAACTATTAGATTAATCAATTATTCTGACTAATAACATTAAATACTCTGGTTCCTATGCAAATGCAACTGGTAATAAATAAAATGAACTATTAGATTGATGATTAAGTCAAAGCTGTAAGCCTAGTTAATACTGTCAAATTTAGTCAAAACTAAATTTAAAATAATTTCAATTAAAATTAGAATAATTTAAAATAATTATCACAAATATAAAAAAATTTAATCAGTTTAAAAATAATTTTGACTAATATTAATTTTTTTTATTTATATTATAAAATGTTTAGTTTCTTCAAGAGTGTTGGATTGGTACGTAAAGAGAATAATTTGGTAAGAAAACTGTTTTTTCAAGTAATAAAGAAAAGAGCCATACTTTTATTTATTTGTCCTTAAAAAAAAACCCTGGCTATGCTGACAAAACTGAAAATCTGTAAAAAAAAATAAAGTTATAATAAAGGGTGCGAAGTGAAAATATGGTAATGTGTTTTTCAGTTTTTGTGCGCCAATGTTTCTAGAGAGTCAATTTCAACGTGCACGATAGCAAGGAGGACACCCAACGAATATTGCCAACCACGACCAAAGCAACGAGTAACGACCGTGTCCTTCAACACCGCCTCCCTTGCGATTACCTCCTTGTCCTCGACCACCCTCCACGCCACGACTTCCACTACGATTTCGGATTGACTGGGCAAAATAACAGCTTCGCCGGGTGACACCGGCCGCCGCCGATTCGAAGCGAAATCAGACACGACTTTACCGGTCGCAAACTAGACACAACACTAGGCTTCGGCCCACATGGGACCCACCTTGAGGCGGTCGAATTTATTTGCTGATCCTTGTAGTCGTTTCTGTTGCCGGTCCTCTGCAGGCGCTTGATGTTTGCGAACCCTTTTTGGCCGCCTGCAGGCTAACACAGAGAGAGAGAGAGAGAGAGAGAGGGGGAGAGAGAAGCGTCCACGGAGATGGAGGTGGTGGAGGCAGGAGGCTTGCCCTCCGATTTGGAATGTCGGGTCATGGCAGCGGTCAAGGCGGCGGAGGAGCGGGGCGACCCGCCGCTTCTGCGGGCGGTGGAGGCAGCGCGTTGCTTCCAGGAGTCCGGGCTAGGGATCCCAAGCACCGAACTGGCTCGTGTCCTCGTTTCGAATCTGTGCTTCGCTAACAACAGCCCGTCGCTGTGGAAGCTCCTAGACCAGGCGATGGCTTCTCGCGTCGTCTCCCCCATACACACCATCGCGCTGCTCATGCCCAGGCAATAATCCGATCCTTCGACTCCTGTGAGTTCTCATTGTTGGTGCATTTTAGGAATTGCGCATTGCTTTCGTTTTAGGGTGATACCCTCCCGACGGGAACAACCGGAGGCCTACCGGCTTTACCTTGAACTCCTGACCCGCTATGCCTTTTCCACGCTCTCGTTCGAGGCTGTGACTTGTAGAGACAAGTGAGTTCTTGACACCTTTTAGCTAATTGATGTTCATGATTATTTATTTATTTATTTATGGTTACACACATTTTCAATTTTTTTTTGTGAGAACTTTTGTAAGTGTCTTTTCCCACTCGTGGTTGTTTAATTTGACAAATTACCTTTGCTAGGATAGCCAGATCTTAGAGATATTCTACAGTTTTTCCTCCTTTGTTCTATTGCTTTTGCCATGTTAATAGGCGTGGTTACAATGTTAGCACATTTCATTTAGAGTTATAAGATAAATAGGTCACTCTGAAAAAACCTCAAGGGTAAGCACATGCAAACATGGTAACTATAGAAATGCCCTTCTGAAATTAAATTAATTAAATTCACTTAAGAATAGATAATTATGTTACTTATGTCTTGGTGATTATTTATAAACTGCAGTGGACTTATTTACCAAAAGTTTCCACCTCCAGGATTGACCTGGATAATTAGTTTGTGTTTATAGCTGAATGGGTACAATGATCAAGTAAATCTAGAGCTGCTGTGGATGTTTTACATCAATATTAATTTAATTATAGCTCAAGAAATACAATTTATTTGTGATGTTTTATTTGTAATATGCAGTGATCCAGCCATTCAGGATAAAGAGTTGCTATGGATGGTTTACGTCAATGAATTTAATTTTTTTTTTTTTCAAGAATACAATTTATTTGTGATGTTTTATTTGTCATATGCATTCATGCTATAAGAGCTGTTACGGATGGTTTGACTTTGGAATTTGTAATAATGCCTTCTGCAGAGTGCCCATGCTATGGATACATTTTGAAATGAATAACCAACCTGATGCTCACTGAAGATTGGCAAGATTTTGCATTATTAACTTCGGGCTGTTCTTTTCCTAGGAAAAGTATTTGAGCCATGCTTATTACCCGTCTAAACCATCATTCAAGCATATTATTATCTCAATAGTTGGATGTCATTTATGCCTGCTTGCAGAGTGCTTCAGTGCATTTTACCAGTCAATCCTGAAAATAATCATTAAACTTATTTCTCTCTAAAGAAAGATGGTTGTGAATTCTGCACTGTTAACAATGACTTGATGTTTCCTTAAGAAGTAAAAAAAAGATAGGGTAAGAGCAGTTGATTGCTAATCTTGAATACAAAATCTTAAACTTATACATACTGATATCTTCATCTACAAGATATGAAATTTCAAACTTAGACAACGAGACAATGATAGGTAATTAAGGCTGGCTAGATACTCACTGCTAGAAACTTACTACTGTATATACTGCTCTAATTTCACATAGTTTGCAACATTTGTCCTTTAGAGACAACCTTTTCTAGATAACGGAGACATAGCTCTTATAGTCAGTTTCCATTTACTAATTTTTTTCGTCTCGTATCCTAGGCTCATGTTGAAGTGTATATCTGTATTTTGATTGAGTAAATGTTTCTAGCCTTCATTATAATTAATCCTTTGCAAAAATTTCACAGAATTACAAAAGCGATTGATGATGCTATGAAACTTTCAGAGACATACAAGGTTCAAGAAATGGATTTTGGCCATGTCATTGTTTTATTCTACTTTAATATCATCTCAAGCTTGATTGATTGTTCAATCGAAGATTGTGGTTGCTTACTGGTATCAGCAGACAAACATGTCAGTGCATTTGTTAATGGAGGAAAAATAGCCACTGAGTTAGATGTTAAAAGTTTGAACGAGAAGATAAATGAGCGCCGTGATAATTTGCGCCAGAGCAATGCTTCAATGGCTATTGAAGTGGCTGAAAAAGTTACTTCAAACAAAAAGTCCAAAGCTTTTCTGCGTCTCATAAGTATCAACATGTATGTATGATTGAAGCCCTTTGCGATTCACTATTTTCTTTGATTGTTACATGTATGTCTATTATCATCTAGAAAATACAAAAAGATTTATTAACAACTTATTTTGGAACTAGGTAATGGTGATGAGATTTTTCATACAAAAAGAATGAATTTATTGCTTTGAATTGTAATTTTCTTTAATACCATTGCATAAATGTTTTAGTTTAATTCCATATATTGTGTTATTGGCATGAGTAGAATAGAAAATGCTGTCATCATGTAGGTTGTATGATAGCATCTTTTAGAATGGCTAGTTTATTTCTTGTGTGCACGAGAGCAATTTCAGATATTGCTTGTCTGTTTGCTGTTAAAATAGGTTACAATTTTGGCATATTCATAGACCATAATAGTCAGGAGTGTAGTTTACTCCCTGGTTGCTGTCCTGTTTATGATTCTTGTGCTATGATCAAGGGTTCATCAGTTCTATAATTTATATCAGAGCTTCTTCTTAAAAATAGCTTAATTGTTAACTGTGAGTGATCTATGCTTAAGAGCATCAACTGAACCGAATACCTCAGACTCTCTGGTGTTTGATACACAGTTGATGTTTTAAAACAAATGGCTTAGAATGTCTGATATCAACCACCTAGAAATTTTAACTTAGCTTACATGAAGAACAATTTCAATTTGATTTCTTGATGTTTGATAAGCATTTTGTTGCGAGCACAGGCCTGAGCAGTTTAATGATCTGCTTCGAAGACTGCAAATTATAGATGCCAATCTGTCAACAACATTACCATCTCGGCATGTTTTTGACAAATTGTCCACCAATATAAAGAAGGCAATCAGTAAGGAATTCCATTTGGACAAACATAAACTTCTTGGGGCTCTAGTTGATGCTCGGTTGTGTAGCTTGAATTCCTCCAACAGTTTTGGGGCTGGTAAAGATGCTTGTTGGATTCCTATTGATATCTTCATGGAGAATGCAATGGATGGAAAGAATCTATATGCCGTATCTGCTGTTGAGATTCTTGCAGGTACTATTACTTTCATTTTTTTCCCCCAATGGGCGTGCTTGCTTTATTATTATTATTATTATTTTTTGACTCTTTAATCTGTATATACGAGGATCTTCACTTACATTCTCTGATTCTGTTTCATTATACAGAATTGACCAAGACCTTACAAGAAATTAACCAGTCAAGCTGGCAGGAAACATTTCAAGCTCTTTGGGTTTCTGCTCTCCGACTTGTACAACGAGTTAAGAGACTTCTGTCTTTTTTACTTATTTATCTTTTGCTAAAGTTTCTGCATAATTTATTTGTAAATAATTGTCTTCCTACTTGTACATATCTAGGACCGTGAGCCTTCGGAAGGGCCTGTTCCACACCTCGATGCACGGTTATGCATGCTGCTGTCCATTGTCCCTTTGACAATTGCTGCAGTTGTCAAGGAAGAGGATGAAGGATCTTTTCTTTCCAGCAACAGCTTTGCCAGATTGAGTTCACATGGAAATAGACAAAATAAGATTGCATCTAGAAGCCATGGCTTGATATCATCACTCCAGATATTGGGCCAATTTTCAATGCTTCTCTCACCTCCTCCATCAGTTGCAAATGCCGCTAATAATGCAGCTACAAAAGCAGCCATTTTTGTGTCCAACCTAAAGTCTGGGAATAGCAATCATAATGGTGGGCGTACTGATTCTTCTATAAAGGCAGGTTGGTATTTTTAGATTATCTGAGTAAATAATGCAGGATTAAACTGACTTGTTAATCACTTCCTATGCCATTTACTGAGATATTGATTTGGCTGTAGAAGGTTGCATTTTTTTCCTCTTTTCATCGTCATTTTTATGCATGTTCTTGAGGTTGCATTTTTTTCTCTTTTCATCTTCATTCTTATGCATGCTCTGGAAACAGTTTAGCAATTTTATTTTAAATAAATTTACTTCATTTCAGGGATTACTTAGAGTATAGATCACATGCACATCAAGGTCCAGTGGTGATCAAACTCCTACCTAAGGAACCGATGCCATCTTGTTCAGTTGCCCATACTATCCAACCTACAGTCCTGAAAAGGTGTTTTTCTAGATATAAAAGGAAATTAGTTAGAATTGACATAGACTGTACCCCAATGTTCTTTCAAGTTCAGCTTGGCCTAGTGTTTCTAGTCTGATTTTAATCCCTGAGCTCTGTATTGTTCAGTTGAACTAGGTCAAGTTAAGGTCTGCTTCTGATTGTCTAATCAAGTTTTTGCTTATCTCATACAGTTTAATGTGGGCCCACTGGTCCACTTTACTGCAACCGTTTCTTGTTAATTTTCTGGCTTGAACAGATGCTGAGTCTGATGATATGTTATTGTTTCTTTAGCCTTCTCAACAAATTTCCGTTCATTGAGATGGAAAAATGTGTCAAAGAATATGGCTCTGCTGATCCTCTATTCATTTGTTATTCTAATTAAGTTCAATTTGGCTTCTTGCTGCTATGAACTGATAGTCTACCACTCTGACCAATGAACTGTTTAGAGAAAGTTTGGTAATTAAATGTTTTCTCTATTCGTTGGCTATTCTAATTAAGTTCAATTTGGCTTCTTAATGCTATTAACTGATAATCTACCACTCTGACCAATGAGTTTTTCAGATAAAGCTTGGTAATAAATGTTTTCTCAATTTTATCTTATACTATTTTGTTTTACCTGCAGTTGGGAATATGCTGCACCTTATAATTGAAGCCTGTATTGCAAGAAAATTGATTGATACATCTGCTTATTTTTGGCCTGGATATATTGTCCCATCTGCATTACCAAAAGATTCAACTTCATTTCAAGAATCTCCTTGGTCAACCTTCCTTAAGGGAGCTCCATTGACGAGTTCTTTAAAGAACTCCCTTATGATGACCCCTGCTTCAAGGTACAGGCATGGGGCACAAAGAAATATTCTTTATTGAAAAACTTAAATTAACAATAGCAAAAGTGTCTTACTGTATTACTAGGTCAGAGCCATGTCCTGACTATAATGTCTGTTCTTGCTAGTAGTTTATTATGAACTAACCTCTGATGACAAATGAAAGTTTGAAATGTTTGGTTTATTTATTTCATAGTTAGATGCACAAGAATGTGAAAGATTATTTCATTTCAAAATCATTTTATCAATCTTCGTGATATTTATTTAGTGTAATCTTTTACTTCCTAAAATAACTTTTGGCATCACATTTTTTATTTGCGGTTATGCTGAGCTGATATGGATCTTATAGAAACCTCAAACTGCTTTTTCTTGGAATGCTTATATGCCAAATGCAGTGAGTTTCTTCATTTTATTTACAACTTGATTATGACATTTGGACAAATGAATTTTGGTATACTTGACTCCATCAAACTTGTTCTTATTCTGGGCACACTAAGATCGTAAGAAAGAAACAAAGAAAATAAAGTTAGCGGAAGTATTAAGGACACCAAATGAATGGGAAGGATATGCTTCATTTTCCAATGTGTAAAATTGTTTGTTGTGTGTGTATGGCATAAAGTACCATTCAAATTTCAAATCCAACCATATTGAATTTATTTAGGGTCTATGGTCTATAGCCTGTTTGTAGTGATTTTCATTTGTCATCTTGGTTTAGTCAAATTATGTTTGGTTAATGAGATTTGTGATTTTAATATTGTTGTTCTTTAGTTTGCCAGAAGTGGATAAAATGTACCACATTGCAGTCAATGGAACAGATGAAGAAAAGTCTGCAGCTGCAAGGATTCTTTGTGGTGCATCTCTTGTCCGTGGCTGGAATATCCAGGTCTGTGGTGCATCCCTTTGTCCTATCCATATATATATATAAGGACAAAAAGAGGCAGTGTATGGTTTCCCTGTTTTAGATGTCTCGTGTCTGTGAATGCTCTATAGCTATTTCACCTTATTCGTCTAAATTTGGCTGAAGATAAGTGGAATGACTATAGAATAGTTTGTACTTATTGGCGCTCATACATTTCTTTTTATTGTTGTTACAGGAACATGTTGTGCACATTGTTTTTAAATTGCTGACTCCTTCTCCTCCTGATTCATCTGCATCTGGGGCCAGGAATCATTTTATCGATCACATGCCTGTGCTAAGTGCTGTTTTGTTTGGAGTTTGTTGTGTGGATACTGTTCATATCCTTTCTCTATATGGCATGGTGAGTGAAACTGTTATGTTCCCTATTGCTTGTCTCATGTATATCGATTTATTTCCTTGTTAATTCTCTTGAATTCTTAATATGACTAAGAAGGATATACAAAGTGTCTTTTATGATATTAAATGTTATTGGCTCTTCCTCAGTAAGTGACAACTGCAATCCGAAGAGAAGGGAGAAAATTTCTTGTGAGATTTTTATAATAGGGCGTCAAAAGTACCCGTATGAGTTTTCTCGATGAAGATTTAGATATGAATAACTTAAACCACACAAATACTGACCTTTTAACTCCTAGAGTTGGCGGTTCATAGTATTCGTTGGGTTGTCAATGGGCCGAGCATCACTCGCATCGATCATGGACTACGCTAGCCTAGGCACAGGCTCGTTTATCTCTGGCCATGCTTAGGCTGACCTACCTGATTATTAAACAAAATATTTTTTAAAAAAATTTAAAACTACAATAAAAACATACAAATATAACTATAAAATAAAAATGTTTTTTTTTATAAATACATATTCTTTAATTTTAATGTAAAAGAACTATTGTAAAAAACTTTAAGAGCTTATGAGAGTGAGAGATAGAAAATAAGCTTATGGGAGAATGAGAAATGAACATGAGAATTAAGAGCTTATAGATTTGAAAATGAGATTGTGTTTGCATGAGGGATGTGGGAGGGGGACAATGAGAGATTAGTGAAAGTGCCTATCTGATAATGAGAAATGACTGGTGAATGAAGAGCTTGAGGGATTGATAAGAGAATGAGATTGGGGTGAACCATACTGCCTTCAAATATTTGTTTCTCAGTATGTGCTGGCCCCTACCCTCCCTTTCCACCCTTTAAGTGTTTGTTTCTCTCACTGCTTGTTATATTCATTGCTCATATCTGTGGTTACATTTTTAGTCTTCTATTAATATGGATAAAATAATGTCTCCGGAGTGTATTTTTGGCTCTTGGCAAATATTGAACCATCAACTATGGAACATTGGTCAGAATCTTTTACTTTTAGCTCATATTTCTGTATAATTGAAGGGATGTACACTGTATTTTGGTTTTTGTGGTTATAAAGAGGATTGTGTTCAGAGATCATTCAAATTGCTTTTGCCTAAATGTATCTCTTATAATCTACTCCTTTCCACTGACGTAAGTTCATGATTACTTCAGATTCCAGAGGTTGCTGCAGCTTTAATGCCTCTTTGTGAGACCTTTGGATCCTTGTCACCCCTTTCCACTCATCGATCAAGCAATTCTGAGGAAATTTCTGTTTACTCTGTCTTCTCATGTGCTTTCCTTTTTCTCCTTCGCCTTTGGAAGTTCTATAAACCATCTCAGGAATACTGTGTAGCAGGTCGTGAAGGTTCTGTGAGAATGGAAATAACTCTGGACTATCTTCTTTTGATGCGCAATAGTCGTATTGCTTTGAAAAACTCTTCTTCTACGAAAAGGGTGGATAATAATTTGGATCCCTTTAAATCATTACAAAGGCAACCTGTTTATATTGACTCATTTCCAAAACTTCGAGCTTGGTATTTTCAGAATCAGGCCTGTATAGCGTCCACTCTTTCTGGCATGTGTAGTAAAAATCCTGCTCATCAAGTTGCCAATATGATTTTGAACATGGTTTATGGGAAAACATCAAAAAATGAATCAGTTTCTGGTAATTCCACACCAAACACCAGCAGCAGCAGCATAAATGTTTCCACCATAACTACAACAGAAGAATCTTGCCAGAGGCCAATGGTTCCTGCATGGGATATCTTGGAAGCTGTTCCCTTTGTTCTTGAAGCTATTTTGACTGCATGTGCCCATGGAAGGCTTTCATCCCGAGATTTGACTACAGGTTTAATATACTTATTTGTTTTTCACCCTTTTTCTTTTCCATTTTTTTTGCTTGCATTTCCCCTCAGCGTTCTTGGTGCTTTAGGCCGTTACTATTTTTTCATCCTGTCTAGTAGCAATAGATTGAAAGTACTGAAAAAAGAAGTTATGACACTACCACATTTGTTTTAAAATTTTCAATATCACAGTAAATGGGTTTCTAGTTTTTTTCCTTGGTGAAGTTTTCATTTCATCTTATTCCTCTACACTAACTGCAAATTTCTGTAGGCTTGAGAGACCTTGTTGATTTCCTGCCAGCTTCTCTTGCTACCATCATTAGCTATTTTTCAGCAGAGATTACTCGTGGAATTTGGAAACCAGTTCCAATGAATGGAACTGATTGGCCCAGCCCTGCTCCAACTCTCCTTTCTATTGAGTCTGAGATAAAGGAAATCCTTGCATCTGCTGGGGTGCATATTAAGAGCTCTTATCCTCGTACGTGTTCTACCCTTTGTTATTTGCTCTTGATTTGTTGCTATTTCTAAAATGTATTGTTAGTTGTTATAAGCAGTGCTGCTTGCTCTACTTTTGTGTTTCTCCTTTTACTTTGTCTATTTCCGTGGAAAGTTGTGAAGAATTGATTTCGCTTGTGATAAGTTGAAACATCCTGGTAAATGCTATCATGGGATGCCCAAACGATCTGTCTTTCTTGGTGCACTGCATTTGTTTTTTATCAAGATGGATTTCACAACTCTTGTTAAAGCTACACTGGCCAGTTGTTTTCTTAGTGTTTATTTAATGCAACTCTTGTAGACTATTTATGGAAATGTAATGTCCATCACAAAGGATAGTGATCCATATTTCTGGGCATCACCATGTCAACCGTGTATGTTGGCAAAAGAAAATAAACCTTCGAACAGGCTGTTGAATGGGCACCACTGATTTGTTATCTCAAGCGGTTAGAGAGGCCAGATGAATCCCCTATGTCAAATGATTGATCACTATGTAGACATTAAAAAAAAATTATGCTTCTAACAGAAAATGCAAAATGGAAAACTAATAGATCATAAAACTATAACTTAGATAAATGCGCTGTTATTGCCCTGAACTTTTTTTTTTCTCTTTGGTTCTGTAATTTTCTCTGTTACCATTTTCATGTGAATGAAGTTCTAGGTTAGATTGGTAAAATTTGTCATTGTGAATCTATAAACTTTCTTATGATTAGATTTGATTTGTTGATTGAAGATATATTCTACAATTGTCTGTTTTCTAATCCTAAGTAATAACAAACTTTATCAACAGATGGTTTGCCACCAATGCTCCCATTACCGATGGCTGCTCTTGTAAGCTTAACAATAACTTTTAAGCTCGACAAGAGCTTGGAGTACATCAATGGAATTGCAGGCCAAGCCCTTGAGAATTGTGCAACAGCCAGCACCTGGCCAAGCATGCCAATAATAGGAGCCTTGTGGACTCAAAAGGTGCGGAGGTGGCACGACTTCATTGTCCTATCCTGCTCACGCTCTCCTTTTTCCACAGAGAAGGATGCTATTGTAGAGCTGATCAGGAGCTGCTTCTCCTCCTTCTTAGGTCCTTTGGGTGCCAGAGACTCTCAATCTACCACCATGCGAGGAGTTACTGGTCTTTTGGGTCAGTTTATGGCTGACCAAGGTGTTCGATTACCAATGGCCCCAGGTTTCTTCTATCTCCGGTCGTGTCGAAACTTTCATGCCCCCCATTTCTTCAATGAGGTGATTTTCAAGCTGGTCATCGAGTATGCTCACAAACTAGCAATTGAATGGGGCTCTGGTGAGCCTGCCCGCCTAAAATCAAGCAGGACATCTCTTGCTACTGCAGCATTAGGAATACAACAAGCAGCAACACTAGGGGCAAGCCTTTTGTTTATTGCAGGTGGGGTGCAGTTAGTGCAGGTAGTTTATGAGGAAACAGTGCCAACACTGCTGCTGTCTCCTGATGAAGCAGTGAAACTTGGTGGTGCTGGACCAATAGTAAATATTCTGCTAGGCTATGCTCTAGCCTATATGTTGATCTTATGCGGAGCTTTGGTTTGGGGATTAGGCAACAGCTGCCCACACACATCAGTGTTCTCCGCAAGACGAGCCCGGGTTATTGGGATCCACATGGACTTGTTAGCTGATGGCATGGAGGGAAATATAATGCTCGGGTGTGATCCAGCAACATGGAAGGCATACGTATTGTGCTTTGTGGGCTTGCTGGTGAATTTTGCACCCGCTTGGATTCCAGAGGTGAAGCAGGAGACCTTGCATAAGTTGGCCAGTGGTCTGAAGGGGTGGCAGGAGTGTGATCTGGCTCTATCTCTCCTTGAGTTAGGTGGTCCTTCTTCCATGACGGCAGTGGTGGAGTCTGTGCTGTGATCCTCTTTCCTTAGTTTGTTTTCGCCTACTAATCCTGTAAATATCTAGTTTGCCTGGTCTTTCTCTCATTGCAGACTGGGACACATGTTCATCGTCTCCTAACATCTGGTCTAGTTCAAGATTGTGTAAAGATCGAGTCACCAGAAGGAAACTTCATCAGATATCAAGGTCTAAAAGAAGCAATTTATTATTATACCCGTTTAATTTTTCATAAGGTCAACGATCTTATGGATATTATTTATGGAGGAGCATCCAGTCGTTGAAGGTGTAGAATCCTAGCAAAAAGTACTAATTGAAATTGACTGATGTGATACTATTAAAAAACATGTATTATTGAAAGGCACTTTTGAATTTCGATCATGTAAACCCCAAATGTTTGTATCTGAATATGTTCGTTATTGAAATCATTCCATTGAAAAAAAGGAATGCCTTGGTTGAATGGTTAACAGAAAATTCATGTTTCTACTTACCTGATGATCATCCAACATGGCATGGATGCACACACTATCCATTTATTCAGACCACTAGACAATTTTTTTAACCTGGTCACTCACCACTAGTCATGTACATATTGGATTGCATTCTGATGTTTCTGCAACATTGTTAGTATGAAGCAAACCACAAAGCAATTTAGTACAGTTTGAATGATCTGTAAGTCAGATATAGTTCCTTCCCATTTGCAATGTACATGTATAAACCTCATATCAAAGGTGCAAGTAGCCTACGTCAGTTATATATCAAAGGTGCACGTAGCCTACATCAATAATACGTCAGTAATGTATCAAAGGTGCAAGTTATTTTAATGATTTGTTCCCTATTAGCTATTATTTGTCTATCTTATTTTCTTCCTTTTTTTGTTATTTTAATTTTACAATTCTTTCTTTCTCTGCTTTATTCGGTACATTAATCCTAAGTTATGTTTAAAAATAACTTAAAATTTTCATAAATACTTTTTATTATCCTCCCTCCTAATTAGGGGAAAAAAATATACGTCTATCTTTACAAAAAATGATTTACTTTTAAATACGTGAACTTGACCTACAAAAAGTTTGATTGAATAAGATTTTACATTATTATTTACAAATTAAGATGAACAAATAGTACATGTTGAATTAATTTTGGAAACGTAGCAACGACTTAATATGCATTAATGAGACTCGTCAACTTTATGTGCATATATTAAATAATCCAATAAAATTAATTAATGATATTGTGAAATTTTTATCAGAAATTAATTGTCATCTATTATTTATATATTTCAAAAAATAAAATAAATATATAATTATATTTTATTCAAACATGATTCATGATAGAAATTATTAGAAAGAGAATTTTAAACTTAATTTTGCCCAAAAGTGTATTAGTAAAATCTCTACCGGGCAAACAAATTTGCCTTGCAGACTTTCGCTATTTTAAAACTTGATTTTAAAATATATTTAAGTGATTTTTATTAAATTTAAATAATCTATATATATAGATAGATATTAATGATTTATGTATAATATTTTGATTAAGTTAAATTTTAAAAAATAATTTATATACTATTTTATTTTATTTAAAAAAAAAATAAGTTTTTTTTAACAAAAATAATAATTAAGGAAGTTCTTTTAATTTTTGCCCATTTTAATTTTATTCATTTACCCAGACGAACGGACAAACAGATCTGTGGTCCGGTTTCGTCTTGCGACGAGGGGAGCCGGTTGGGTTTTTTGGACTGGTTCATGTTTTAGCGTTCCCAATCCCGCATTTCTTTCGCCGCGGATTGGAGGTCTCACTCTCACCGCTTCTTCTCTTCTCTTCTCTAGCGTTCGACGGACCAGACCTTGCTCAGTTCCTTGAATTCCTTCGGTACTGTTCTCTCGCTATCCATTCCCATCTCTAGGCTTGTCGTGTTGCTTGCGGTTACTTGTTTCTTCTGGCGGATTAATATCGGTTTAGGGTTTCGATCTGAAGTCGTACGGTTGGTATCATTTCGTTTTAGGAATGCCATGAACACAGCTTACTCCTCGATCGGATGTGATTGCTGCTCTTTTTATCCATCTCAGAGACGTAGAGTATGGGATGGTTGTTTTTATTTTTGTTATATTTTTTTTCTTCTAAAGAAAACAGATTTCATTTTCCAAACCAGCGATGCCAACTCCAACAAAACTTACAGTGTTTCTGGACCTATGAATAAGCGTTTCACTAGTGAATGATGATTTTGATCTGGTTGGAACTGGCCCTCCTGCTTTTAATCCTTCTGTTTCCAATAATCTCTGCCCCTCAATTTCTCTTTCATTTAGGTCGGTGAGGATTCCTCACCTGTTACAGATTCCTGACACATTTCTTGTTTGCGGTTGCAGTAGGTCTTGCTGTCAAGTTATTTGTGAAAAAAATGGTCGTAAACTAAAATTTTGTGAGGTACCCTTGTTGAATGATGAAGTATTATGTGCCTGAACTCAGACATATGGAATGTTACAGTGCAGATTATGTAAAGGAAGTTTAAAATCTTCAGCTGCGAATTAAATCATTTGGTTTGCTTAATTTGATACGAGCATGTCTGTTTTTACTTGGGAAATTGCTTTCCGTACTTTAGCTCCTTTTTGTTTTTTAGGGACAAAAATGAAACTTTTGATTACGTGGTCACCGAGCCATAATGCTTCCTTGTAACTAATGTATCTAGTCTGGGTTTACTTGGATAGATAACGAGAGGGAAGCGGGAAGGAGGTAAAGCAACATGTAAATGTGCAGAGGTGATCTATGATACACGTGCATTTTTATGACATTTTCCCTCTCCCTCCTAGTCTCCTACCTATCTACCCAAGTAAAAGCAACCCTTTGCTGAAGACATTTCATTGGAACTTTAATTACTTGCACTACATAATTTCTAATAGTACTAGAAACAAGTTATACACACTCACATAATTATTGCTTTACTTAGTTACTTTAAATCAATCAGTATTATTTATTTGGAAATTTCCTATAACATTTTCTTTATTTTTTCCCCTGGACTCAGGTTACACATAGCAGCCCATTGGGAAATCCAGAGAATTTTTATTCATTGTTTGTCATAATGAAGGGGCGCTAATTTGGAACTGATTCCTTGTGCGCTTGATACAAATTCTATGATGTCTGGGCTTCTAAATGTAATTCCTTTCTTTGGTTTTACAAAATATATCACATGTTTTTTCTATAAATCTGTATACTTTTAATATTGGTATTGAATACTGCTACCTTTCTCTTCTTTCTATTATACTTCTGATGGAATATCTGTTTGGCATTTATTTTTTTGTTTCATTTCAATTTTGACTGTAATACTCTTGCTTATATATCAGGATCTAGTCATTTAAAAACTTTGATTATAATTCACAGTTTTATTTAATGGTTTAAGTGATCTACATTGTCAAGAACTGCTTGATAATGGAATTACCGATGGTTTCTTAGACCTAGTTATTTCTTATTTATTGCACTACTTCTGCCTTTTGTCATCCTCTCAACTGTTGTTGGTCTCTAGTTTGGAAACTTTTGTATGATCAAATTTTGTTATATTTGCTTAACCTTTGCTTAGTTATAATGCAAGTTAATGGACAATGGGTTCTTCTTTGTTGGCATCCTTTATACCTATGTTAATGGGGTAATTGTTATTTATATGTATATCCACTTAGTGAGAAAACTTGAGTTTTATGTGAGGATTGGTAAGCATTCAGTGGTGCCTTATTTTTCTCCATGTATAATTAGCTATGTTGTTTTATGAACATGCATCGCAAATGTTGCCTGAACTTAAACTTTGGAACTTGAGGAGATATACATGTAGTAAGTATCATATACAGTAGTCTTACTGTGTGTGTCAAATTATCTTCTGTATGCAACAGTGCAAAATTTTACCAGCCTCTCAAACTTATCTTCAAACTTTGAGATATCATTGTACTCATGGAGTCCAATCTGCAGAATGATCAGTGTCTTTTGACTTGTTTTATTGGACTATTTAATATCTGTGTTAATTCTATAGTAATCATTGTGATTACCTATTTTATGGATTTTACATGCTTTCAGGAACTTCACATGCACCATGATTGAATAAGCTAGTTTGTACTGACAAATGATATCTAAGCTAGGTTTTCTATCAAAATCCTAGCATTCATTGTTTTGTTTGAATACTATTCTTCCTAGTTAGTTAGGAAATTTTCAACAACTTCCAGAACACTTCCTGATCATGGTTGTCAAAACTTCTCACTCTAGATGGATCAACATTGACCTTTCCTGACTGGATATATTTTAAGAAACAAGGCATACAGAGAGATGCTTTTAAGATATATTGAATACCATAGGAAGCCAACACCAACAGTTTAGATCTCAAATATTGACTGAAATCAAGTGAGTGTTGGATTAATTAATTGATTTCTTGCACAATAAGTCAAGGCTTTGCCAACATTTTTTGCTTGATTCAATGATTCCAACTTAGGTATCACTTTTAAAAAATTGAAACACAAAAATGAAAAAGGGAAAGAAATCAGACATGAAAGGGCGAAAGGGTAGAGAGAGCTTACCATTTAACGATGATAGAGAAGAACACATTGGGTTTATACATGGGAGGAACACTCACTTCTATGCGAGGGAGTTCTTTTGCATGCCTAATGTAAGAATGATGGAGTGAGAAGATTATTGATTATGTGAGCTGAAAGCATGAGACAGTTGACAGTGAACTATGAGGTGAGAACATGCAACTTAATATATTAACATTAAGCATGATATACAATTAATTTAATAATGTGATATCATTAATACAATTAATAATATTTATAAAATTATTAATGTTCTCATATGAAAATTATTGCTAATTATGCATTACTTGTTAATGATTAACCCAGTTAGCCTCATTGACTATCTCTAGGGGTGGCCGACTCGGCCCTACGGAAGTTTCCCACCAGCCACCAGGGTAAATCGGGAAGCACTCGTGGCGGGCGGTCCAAAAGGCCCGAGTCCTATTTGGAGGAAAATTCCTACAAATGCGTCGTAGCTGGGAATGCATTACTTGTTAATGATTATATATCATATTATCAATATAATTTTTATAATACTATGAAATTTTATTAATTTGATCGGGATAAAGCTCATTTTCTTCCCTCTTGTTTGCCACTTATACCAAAATAGTCCCTCCTCTTTTTTGGCTGCCAAAATGGTCTCTCATGTTTCAAAATGTTTCCCAAATTCATCTCTCCCATTAGATTTCCGTTAAAAACAAATGGAGAAAATGCAAATGCTTTCATGATGTGCGAATAGGCCAGGCCGGGATTGGATAACTTCCATTCCTACCATGCATCGTTACAAGAATATCTCATTATCAGGAAATGAATCACAATTCAAATGATTTGAGCAGAGCTCCATTAGGAACAAAATCACGGACAGGATACCAAAGGAAGTGTGAGCTTAAAGATAGTAATTGTAACCTTATGAGAAGTATCGAATATTTGTATTGCCAACACCAAGAACAATAAATGAACTTCAATTAGAAATTAAAACACGAAGCAATAAAATCCAAGTTTATCCAAATACATTCTGAGATGAAATGAAATCCAAGTTTATCAAAAAAGTACTAGTCTCATGATCTTACATTCACTAATGCAAACATCTTCACAAACCAAAAATATGTTCAAAATTCCATTTCAAAAAATATATCTCTAAGTGGAATCCAATCTAAAGACCCTCTTTATAACCATCATGTCAGGAAAAAGCCACAAAATATCCTATTTGCTATATTCTAAAATTCCCAAAGAGTGTCAAGAAAAGAAAATTAGAGGATGTTTTAGCAGGAACATCAAATTTAAGAGTTAAGAGTGAATGGATGGCACCATAATCTAACTGGGAGTCAGAAGACTAGTTCTGCTCAGTGCAAAACAACAGGAATGCAATTAACACTAACCAGAGATCCTCTTCGAGTCAGCAGGCAGCGGTGTGTGTGGTGGCTTCGAGTCAGTGGCCTTCGACCATGAGATCCTTCTTCGAGTTTGGGAGATCCTCCTCCAGTGGGTTTCAATTTGGGAGAATTGTGAAGAAGAAAGGATTTCCAATTTGGGGAAAATGTGAAGAAATGAACTAATGTGAAGGATGAATGGGTGATGGACTTTATCTCCGATTGTTTTTACCAGAATCTAACGGGAGGATGAATTTGGGAAACATTTTGAAACACAAGGGACTATTTTGGGGTAAGTGGAAAACAAGAGGGACCAAAATGGTCTTTACCCCAATTTGATCACAAAGGCGGGATCCTAACAGAAAAGTTCTACAGTGAGAAGTGTAAAAACTAATTGAGATTGTATTGATTAATAAAAAATAGATCTTGGTATTTTGAAGAAATTCCTCCAACTATGATAAATGATTTACTGGTTTTATTCACCTTCATGTGCCTGTCTAATGTTCTTGATATTGATGATGCATAATATGTGTCATTCTTATGGTTCTTGAACATTTTTGTTATCGTCCCCATGGAGGTGCCCAGTTGTTTAGAGGGTGACAAATTTGTTACAATGAGGCTGATATCAATTCCCAACGGGCACATGCTTTCCGGAAAAAAATTCCTCCCACTCTCTATCCACTTAGCAGTCGGGTATAAGCTGACCCGTGATTTACCTCTTTTCGCATAACTTGAGGATGGGCAGTGAGGGCCGAGGGGTGCATGGGGTGAGCGTAATCACCTTTTGTTACAATTGAACATTTTTGTTATCTCACACTTTATATAAGTTTATTTCATTTTATCGTTTTTTTTTTGAATCTTTTCATTTGATTCCTCTCAAAGTGATAAGATCACTGTTTGTCAGATATGAATACAAACCTTACAATTATGGTTCTCATTATATTATTGCTTCATAAATTTTGTCCCTCAGTTATTTATTTATGCTTCAACGCACTTCCTAGTAATGGAGAAACATCTCTTTATTGTGAAAAAATATGATACAGTTGGAGATGATTTCACTTGTTGGAACTAAATATTTTTTGGTAATTGCAAATGTTCAAATAAAGCATTATTATACAATAACGTGACATAGTGTTGCCTTTTCCCATACCTAGTTAAAACCTGACTTATAAGTTATAACAGTGTTTTGATTTGTCTTGTTTTTCTTGATAAATATGCTGGACCTTTTGGTGACAGTCAACGCTTAATGGTTCAACATCAAATCTTGACTCCTCAGGCAGACCCTATGCTACATCATTTTCTGGCCAGGCTGCTACAACGCCTGGATTTCATCCTTCTGGTTAGACATTCTCACTTTAAACTCTGTTGAACATATACATGTGAATTTTTCTCAACTGTTTGCACAAAAATAGGTGCTCTGCAGGGATTGCATAACATTCATGGAAGCTACAACCTACCAAACATGCCTGGTTCACTTGCATCAAGAAATGCTGCTATGGGTGGTGTCCCTTCAGGAGGTGTTCAGCAACCAGGGGGAAACATTCCTAGTGGGCGGTTTGCATCAAACAATATTTTGGTTGCATTGACTCAGGTTTGATTCCAGTTTAATTGCACATCAGTTCAGATGGTCTTTTGAACATGTTATCTGGCATTAATATCTGCTTAACTATGTGTTTTTTTGTCACATCATGTTTTGGAAGAAGCTTGTGCAGTATGAACTTTTTTACTGATATAGAAATCACAGTTGGTAAAGGGTGGACAATTAGCTAGAGCAGCAAGTGATGTTTATCCTACATGACCTCAACTGAATCATATGATTTGTATGTCCTCTTGAATGTGTGATGTGGCATTGGTTCCTGTTTAGCTATGTGTGTTTGGTTCCTGTAGTTAAATATTAAAATATAACTTTCTGAGCTATTGTCTTTTGCATTTATTGTTTTCTGGAATTTGAGTTTTTTTTTTTTTTTTTCATGCAGATGACTCATGGCTCTGGTGTTACAAATAGAGGGGGTATTAATGTTGGAAATCATTCTTTTGGTAATAGTAATATGAATGGAGTTGGTGGGTCAATTTCTGGCATTTCTCCAAATTCAGCTACTGTCAACCGTAGTTCTGTTCCGGGTTTGGGTGTATCTCCAGTTTTGGGTAATGTTGGCCCAAGACTTGCAAGTTCTATGGGGAACATCATTGGTGGTGGTAACATGGGAAGAAACATTAGCTCTGGAGGACTATCAGTACCTGGTTTAGCCTCGCGTGTAAACTTATCTACGAATAGTGGATCAGGGAGTCTCAATGTACTAGGACCCAACAGACTAATCAGTGGCATTCTCCAACAGGGTAGCTTTCTTTATTTTTTTTTTAAGATATATTTGCATGATCTAGAAATTTTATTTAGCACACTCGTTCTATTAATATGCTTCTGTGCAAAGTTGCTTGCAATTAGGCTCATTGCTCCCTGTGTGATGTTTTGTACCAATAATACTAGAACACTAAACTTGCAAAATTAGGCTTTTTGCATAGAAGTTTTAGCCAATATGAAATTTACTGTAACTACAATCAATATATTCTAGTTTCCTGTATCTATCGTATGTAAATTTTTGTGCTCTAGTTCAAATTCTACATGTCAGCTATACTCCTGCAGAGGCAATCATTTTGCCTGGAGTCTCAAATTGTATGTGTACATGTATTTGTGCTTTTGTCTTATGGAGGCATCTATTCATTTTTATTGAAGTTAATGAGTAAGAAAATAAGCTGAGATTGTTCCACTTAAATGGTTAGCTAATCCGCAAATGATTGGCATGCTTGGTAACTCATATCCTACATCTGGAGGAGCACTATCTCAGAATCAAGGTGGGAACAATTCATTAAGCTCTATGGGAATGTTGAATGATGTTAATGCTGCCGATGGTTCTCCTTTTGATATGAATGATTTCCCTCAATTATCTGCAAGGCCAAGCTCAGCTGGAAGTCAACAAGGGCAACTGGGTATTTGGATCTGACTTGTTTACTTGATTGTTTTTCTCAAATTTTCTTTAGATGCAACATCAACCATTTGTGAATGCTTAGGTGCAACACGTAAGCAAGGAGTTGGTGTCAACTCCATTGTCCAGCAAAATCAAGAATTTAGCATACAAAATGAAGATTTCCCAGCTTTGCCAGGATATAAAGGTTTTTTTCCTACACAAGCCTTTTGTTTTCTTGAAAATGAAACTGTGTATCTGTACTGTTTGAGTTGTTGCATGTTTATATGTTTCCTCTGGAAGCCAATTTACTACCTTATTGTTGTTCTCATGTTCTCAGTTCAACTTTCGGTAAGTTTGTTGTTGTTGCTTTTTCAAAATCTTATGTATTTATTTACATGGTTGGATGAGCCACTTACGTCTTAGGTTGGGTTTGCCTAAATGGATGTTTTTTGAACATTGAAAGCTTTTATGAATTTCTTTAATTAAATCAAAGGCAAATTCAAACATGGTTTCATTGTTTCTAATGAAGTCTTTTTTTGGTCTTTGGCTCCAATCCTCTGGCCATTTATCATATTATATTTACTTTTTGCAACTCTATTATCCAATATATGTCACTTTTAAATATTTTCAAAGTATTCAAGGTGAAGAATCTTTTGCTCTACATCCTCTACTGGATGAAAGTGTCCCTTTGATGAGATGGATATGCTGCTCTTGTCAAACTAACATTTTCGAGCTGTTCTTGTCCCAATTATTTAGGGTTCAATTGTATGAATATTATTTTGAATTGACTAGTATTTTCTATGATTAAAAGTAATGAATCATATTTTATTATATTGACTAGTGTTTTCTATGCTCTCCCTCTGCGCCTTGCACCTTTAATTGTAACAGATTTAAATTATACGAGTTGATATTTACCAAACTGAGAGTGAATCTATGTGAATGCTCTCTCTCAAGTCTCAATCACACACATAACTACACATTTTATTTGTATGCATATTTATCTAGGCAGTAATGCTGTCTCTTACACAAATTTCGTTGTAAGCGTTCTTGTGTCAGGATAATAATGATTTGAAACAGGTTTTCACTATCTACTACAGTAATTACTATCATTGCTGTGACTTAATTACCACACTGTTTCTTCCTTTGGTTTATCAATGAGCTAGTATGTATGGGTTCCTTAATACGGAAGGGAAAGGATAGATTGTATTAACAATGTCTATTTGGAATTTGATGTATATTATATATTTCGTTTTTGAATATACATAAGTTCTGTAGGCTTGTCTAAATTTCAATTAGCATTTAGATCTATGCACTGGATGAACATAATTTGAACTTTTGGATTTAATTGTGAACTGTCTCTTTTGTGATTATAATAACATGCTTGTCTTATGTCTTTCTGAGATAAGTCTCATGTAATGTTTGTTATTTGCACTTTAACAATCACCAATCATCGACATGATCAAGCCATTGTAGCCTCAGGTATTTGGGGTTTGCTACTTGGATCTTTTTCTCCATTGCACTTATGCAAAGGTAGACTAAATCATTCGGAATTATGCATAGTAGAGATTACATTGGCTTCCTACCCATTATACTTGCAATTATATTCAATTTTTCATACCATCTTAACCTATTTTGTTTAATTTTATTATCTATCAGAGCTATTATGGATTTACTATCAAGTGCTTGTCTTCTTGATTTTTTTTCTTTTTTAAAATCCGACAAATAACGATGGTAAATACTGCTGTCTTCTTTTTATCAGAAAAGTGCAACAATTTTTTGTTATCGTTGAAGACCTTGTACTAGAAAGAAGCAATAATGTCATGTGAATGCTAATTTAGCAACACTACATATTAGTTGTATGGACCACTGTGTCTTCTTCCATGTTTCTCAGGATGCCATTGCATTACCTATTTTTTACTTTCCTGTTTAGGTGGTAGCTCAGATTTTTCTGTGGATTTGCATCAGAAGGAACAACTTCATGAAAGTATTTCTACCTTGCAATCACAACATTTACCTGTCAGTTGAACTTGTTGAATTTGTTTGATTATCCTGTTTTTTATCATAATTTACTTCAGTCATCTCATAATTTGATCATCAAGTAGATGACAAGATCTACTGGATTTAGCATAGGAGGGAGTTTCCAACCTAACCGTCAACAACAGCAGTTGCATGCTACTGCAGCCAGTGGTGGTGGGCTTCCATTTATGCCTGGAAACAATCAAGATCTACGACTACATGGCTCTGATTTCTTTCCTTCTTCTCATGTGAATTATCATTCACAGGTAACTTATCCCATCTAATGTTTTTTTTCTTCAAGAAAGACTAATCTTAAATGATTGTATATATGCTATTAATTTTATGGTTTCACACTTGATCTTGTACAGATACAAAACAGCGGAGCCCCTAGTATTGGAATCAGACAATTGAACTCTCCTACACCCGGTTCTGGTATGAGTGCATATGAGCAGCTGATGCAGCAATATCAACAACCGCAAGGCCAATCTCAATTTCGACTACAGCAAATGCCTGATGTTAGTCAATCCTATAGAGATCAGAATGTAAAGACAACTCCGGGATCACAAATAACTCCTGATCCGTTTGGTTTACTGGGCTTGTTGAGTGTTATTAGGACGAACGATCCAGACCTATCATCTCTTGCATTGGGAATTGATTTGACCACCTTAGGACTGAATTTGAACTCTACTGAGAATATTCATAAAACATTTGGTTCTCCATGGTCTGATGAACCTGCAAAGGGGGAACCAGAGTATTGCATTCCCACGTGTTATTATACCAAACCACCTCCACCCCTTCATGTAAAGCTTGTGCATTTTTCCTTTGTTTTAATGCACAATCCTGAGTAAACGGCTTAATAAATCTCATTTGTGGTTGCAGCACGTATATTTCTCAAAATTTCAGATATCAACCCTGTTTTACATTTTCTATAGGTATTTTATGTCACTCTTTTATTTTGATGCTTCTCTTACAAGTGTTATTCCATTAATTTTTTTTTCTTGTTTGTTATCTTGATGTTTGCAGTATGCCTAAAGATGAAGCTCAACTTTATGCGGCTTATGAACTGTAATTTCTTCACTTTAGCCTTATTTGTGTCCTCCAGTTTTTGTTCTGTTTTATGGTTTTCAGTTTGGGTTCCTTCACTACCTAAACTAGTATGTTTGTGGTGACATTCTTAAAATGGAACTCTTTGTTATTCAATACCAGTTTTCATTTTCATTTGCTGAATAATTTGGTCACTGTTGATCATAGACACAGGAAATAGTGCACTGTTTTGGTTATCTCTCTATCAGTGAGAAAGAACATTTTTATTTAAATTTTTAATCAAACAAATCGAGTGGCATTAAGCTTTCTGTTTCTTGTCCAAGGAATGTTAGAGCTCGAGTTTGTTATCATGCAATTTGCATCAGCGTCCTAACAATCGTCCTGCATTAGAGTTTGTCTGCATCATAGTCTTCCAACTGTCTTATCTGAAGCCTTTGCAGGTATTCCCGAGGATGGTTCTTCCACAAAGATCCACAGTTTTGGTTTACAAGAGTTCCAAACTCAGAGCCTCTTGTGAAGACACATGCATATGAAAGAGGATCATACCTATGTTTTGATCCCAACACATGGAGCACAATTTTGAAGGTTTGGCACGAGACAATTGCTGCATTGTTATTCTTCATTTTCAGTCACTTGATGTCCCTGCTTGTTGGAATGCAGGATCACTTTGTTTTGCAATACGAAGCTGTGGAAAAGAAACCAATACTCCCTTCCGACCGTCTTTAGGTTTGACCAAAAAAGTCCTTGTAAAACAGGTCGTCATTTTTTGAATAAAGATTTCCATTCTAATTCTTTGTTTTCCCCAGTTGAATGTTTTATGTATAGTCTTTCACCTTGGTTGGCTTATCCTTGCAGACTTGCATTTATTTCACTGTAGCGTAGCATTAAACTCACTTTTCTTAAGGGGGAAAGTTCCTCTACAAGTGACAGAGCTTTGGGCCATTAATACGGTAATATTTGCAACTTTGTTATCATTACAGTTATCATAGATAGCTAAAGGTTAAGAGTTGATACTCTATTTTTGATTGTATTTGTATGAATTGCACTTCATATAGAGTCGTCTACATTTCCAAACGGATTAGAGCTTCACTCTCTTGGATATTGTTGAATTGGCTATAACAACTTTCAGAGGACATAGCATGGTCAGTTCCCCCAGTATCCTAATTTACCATATTTTGCAGCTAAGATTTGTATGACAATTCGTTGTCTTGTACTATAATTTCATTTTCAGAATTGGCTTTGCATTGATGTCATGTAACCATCTTTCAATTTGTTAGTAGAAAATAGAGAATATGTTTTATGGTCAGACTGACAATCTGTTCCATGTTTGTAAAACAAAGGGTTAAAAAAAAAATCTGATTTGTGCCAAACGGGGCACCACTAAGCAGCTGTATTAAGCATTGTGTTGGCATCTTCTAGGTCAGCATGGATCGGACTTAGCTGTCCCATTCGGAGCATGGGTTGTAGTCTAGGGCTGGCCCATGTCGGAATTTAATAATAAAAATAAAAAAATACCATAAAAAAATTTAAATCGTTCAGATAACGTTGGATAAATCATCCTAAACAATATAAAATTGTTTTAAATTACATTTAGAGATAGAAGGATTAATATAAAATTGTATGAAATTGCATAAATGGACAATCAGGCTGAGGCATCTTCAATTGTTAGTCCTAAATGAATCCTTTTTTATAGTTATAATATGTTATATCGATATTATAAATTTGTATTGAAACGTTTTTAATGGTTAAAATTCTAAGTGATATTGTTAAGATGTATTTTATAACATGGAGTTGCGTAGTTTCATGATTATTATTTCAATTTTAAGATAAAAATAATGAGTTTTTAAATTTGCTATTAAACTATAAACTTAAAATCTCATTCCTACCATAATTAAAGTTTTTTTAGTGATGTTTTTTAATTTTAGAAACTTGTAAACTTTGCGTTCGAGAAGCTCTAAATACTAGGGTTTGTTGAGTAGGTTGGCACCTATGCTGCCTTCAACTGGGCTTTAAGGCCTAGAGAATTTTGTTATAAAATAATTAACCCAGTTAGTCTCTTAGGGGTAGTTGGTCTGGTTTCACAGAAGTTTTCCATCGGCTATCTGGGTAAATCGGTAATTACTCGTGGAGGACGATTCATAAGCTCAGTATCCCTTAGTTTTGAGTCTCAT
>JBAMIB010000053.1:279416-289715 GCA_037177415.1 Kaempferia rotunda | reverse complement strand
CCCGAGTACTACTCGGGCACAGAAAGTCCCGAGTACTCCTCGGAAACAGAAAGTCCGGAGTACTACTCAGGCACAAAAAGTTCCGAGTACTACTCGGGCGCAGACAGTCCCGAGTACTACTCGGGCGCAGACAGTCCGGAGTACTACTCGGGCGCAGTAAGTACTACTCGGGCGCAGTAAGTCCCGAGTACTACTCGGGCGCAGGAAGTCCCGAGTACTACTCGGGCGCAGAAAGTCCCGAGTATTACTCGGGCACAGAAAGTCCCAAGTACTACTCGGGTAGATATTAATGAAAACTCTGTAATTAAAGGTGTGGGCCCTCTCATAGAATGTTTGCACGATCCTCCCCCGTGAATTCCGACATTAATTATTAAAAAGGGGGAAATCTCATTATTATGAGAAAAATATTTATTATTCTTTGGTAATAAATATTTGAAGTGGTCTTTAAAGGAAATATTCGAAGATTCTGTTCCGTTAATAACAGATTCCTAAAACATCGGAAAGAAGACCAAGTCAGTCCTAATCGACAAACAAGGCAGGCATCGCTCCTATATAAAGGAGGCCAACCAAGGTAACAGATCATCTATGTTCTCTTTCTGTAACTTCTCTCTTTTGTCGGGCCTGACTTGAGCGTCGGAGAAGTTTCCGCTGGAATTCTTCCGGTGTGTTTCCTTGACGTTCGTGTTAACCTCGCAGGTTTCCCAATCCTCAACGTCCACCTTGTCATCTCAAGTTGCTGTCGTGCGTTTCCTCAGAACCGGCCTTCCACGTCATTCATCATCGGAACATAATAGTATAAGCATTCATATGCTTATGTTGTTTTTGTAGTTCAGGAGATATCGATGCTAGCATGATGCAATTGGCAAGTTCAGAATTAGTCATATGTTTCTGATGGGCCAACATTTGGTCTGATGTAGCATCATCAGTCAAACTCAGGGGAAGAGGTTCTTCGAGGACATAGGCTATCTTTTCAACCTTGAGAATAATTCTTAAGTTTCAAAACTAGTCCAAGAAGTTTACATAGTTAGTTTGTTTGTATCCAAAATTGAACGCAAATTTAAAGAAGACATTATGATTTATTAACCTAGAAATTCAAAAGTGAGCAAATATAAGAGATATGAATTAACTATGTAATGCAAACTATTTACACACATAGAAGGAAGTCTCACTTGTTTATCGAATTCAGGAGCCCTTACTTTAAATTTGGGAGATGGTAAATTTTCTCCAAGTGGGTTGATATCTACTATAGATAAGAACAACCTTTGAATGAGTCCAACAAGTCATTCTTAGTTTTAGTGGTAGATATCGACTATACCAATTATACTACATATATATAATTATTACATTATACTATCAACTGATTGATACTAGCATAAACATTCGGTTGTTAACTCATTAGCATATATACATCATATGCATATCACTCGACTTCACCCTTATCCACATTAATCTTGGAATGAGTTCAACAAATCAATGTTTCAAGATAAAGTATATTCATTAATCATGAGATTATATCTCAATGGTCTAAACATGTCTAATTTTTCAAGTTAGGCTTGGAGTGAGTCCAACAATCCAAGTTTAATCTAGACTATATTAATGGAAGGTATAAATTTTAAAATTAAATAAGAGATTTCTATTATTTATTCGGTCTCATCAATTACATATAAAATGAGTAAACTATCTGCATGCATTACATACCCTTGGCATAAATTATGACATAAATATCATGGCATAAATCATTACATCAAGTATAACATTAATCATGCCATACATGAATGTATTATGACATAAACTATGACATCAATCATAGCACAATTGTTATAAATTAATTAGAAAGTCAAATATTATAAAGGATTTGATTTCCTTAAACCAAGATCCCATAATTAGATTAGGTAACAATTTCTAATTCAAATATTATATTTTATTATGAACCAATTTCTAAAATTGGAATTCCCTAATTAAATTAGGAAACAATTTTCAAAATTGAAACTCCTAACAAGTTAGGAAAATATTCAAATTTTGATTTCTTAACAAATTAAGAAATATTTTAAAAAATTAAAAATTTCCTAACACATTAGGAAATTATTTCCAAAATTGGATTTCCTAACAAATTAAGAAATCAATTCTAAAATCAAAAATTTTATATCTGATTAGGAAACAATTTACATATCCATTTTTTTTCTGAAATTCTCATAAATAAAATTACAACAACCTGTAAAATGAAAAACTAACTCTATGATCTATGATTGAAACACAAGTGACTCTCATACTATTGTTGGGTTTTTGGCAATGCACATTTTAAATTTAATTTCCTAAACATACAAAGGAAGAATAATAATTTCCTAAATTATTATAGCACGCATAACACATACAACTGCGTGTCCGACATAATCATAGAAATGATAACTTTGTAAGACATTATACTTGTTGGATAAAGTGAAGCAGAAATGACATCAACGAGCAAGCTTAATGAAGCTTGCCTCTACCTATATCCATGCTGAGAAATCCTCAAGACAACTTTGCTAAGTCAGGTATCATGTCTCCACTTCTGTACTAGCCGAAGGGGGAAGACAAAGTGATCTGAATGGGACCACGACTCCACTTGGAGTCCGACAGTATGAAGCAACCATGCGATACCAAACAAGGTGAACGATAGCATTGAAGTTGTTGTTTGAGGTTGGAAAGATCGCTGTCAATGAGGAGTAGTAAGTCCGGCTATGTTGGAGTTCTAAAAACAACCCTTGCTTGCTGGAACAACACCTAGGACGCTGGAACAGGGTTGACGACGCCTGGAAAAAACTATTGCCACTGACAAAACTTGTTGCCTACGGTTGTTCAAGCTATTGTCCACCGGGACAGCAGCTGTTAGGCGACGACGAGGATGATCAAAGCTGCCCTCAAGGCGGAGCAACTACTAAGGAGGTTGGCTAGTGTCCTTTAGGCGATGGCGCAAAGATGTCTCTTTCCTTGTGGTCGGCGGTGACAAAGAGAGAATAGGAGAAGAGAGACCAAAAATCTAATAAATAGGTTTTTAATCAAATTGATGTTCTTATTTTCTCTTCTACCCAGATCTAAATATAGATCTCCTAGCAAGTTTGAAGAGTAAGTTCAAAACCATATCTTCTAACCCAAAACCATATCCATTAGCTGTAAGTTTGCTTCAAGACCAAACCATCTTGGTTTAAAATGAAACTATTTATTTAAAAAACCAAAATCTCTTTATTTAAAACCAAACTATTTGGTTCATGATTAAACCAAAGAGGGTTTAACTTGTCTATGACTATAAAAGATGTGACCTATCCGCGCTTCTGCTATATCAAACTCTCTCCATATTTACTTTTTGTCTTGTCCAACCAAACTCAATCTCTCTTGATTTGAGATTTCAATTCTCAAATTCATTTTATAGCTTTCGAATAAACGCATAGTGTGGTGACCTTATAAGTTTCTGATTCATAATTAACCATTAATTACGAATAGATCATAAGTGACACCTAGTAGTATATCATGACCCCATAATTGACCAAAAATCATAGTTGATTCCAGAATCCCTTCTGAACCCTTCATCAACTATAGTTATTTGTGTGTATGTTCCTTTCACTCATCTTATACCCTCTTGGTTCACGACATGATTTATGTGTCAACCCCCACTAGGCTGACTACATCACACCTAGCCCAAATAGTAGCTCCTTGTCATGCAGAATCAAATTACTCAAACACTTGTCTAAGAATACCATTCTCTTGACATGTTTCTATTTTGACCAAAAACTTACGATTAATAATCTTCACAAGTGGTCATAGGATATACAACTCATTATCAAAGAAGTGGTGAATCATGTATGAGTTATTCAAAACCTTCGGATATCTTGACTTATATCCAATCATCCAGAGTCACACTTCCAAGAAGATGCTTGCTTAAAGCCAAGATAACTTGAGGTAAGAAAACTTTCACTTGAGCTGCAATGAGATATTCGTATAAATGGATAAAACCACATAAAGTCTCATAGCAAATCACTTCCAATGAATTAGTTACCCTTAACCAACATTTATATATTAACTTTCAAATCCCTAATGTTTTTTGCTAGTTAGGATTGGCTACTTGGATAAATCAAGGAGTTTAATATATGCTAGTTTTACATAATTGATGATATATAGTCTTATCATTTCATCAACTAAGGAATCTTTCAAGACACACATAATTATACATGAATCGATGCATACTAATTGTGATTCAATCATAATTTTTCTCCTGCGATGCATTGCATTGCAAACTTTATTAATTGAGTTTACAATCAAATCATATACATAGAGAATATATATTCAAATAGTGATTTTATTTATTCAATAAATAGTATATTATTTAAGGTGATTGTCTTAGAACACCTATCAAATATAATAATGTTGCTATACCAATCTCCATCAATTTGACTCGCTAACTTATCATAAAGTTAACTATAATCGGACTCAATTATTAGATCAACACCGGCCATGTATGATCTATCCATCTAAATTTTCAACAACTTTTTTGTCCTCTGTTCAACTATATTGGAGCTAAAAATATTAAATTTTAGGTGGCGTTTGGTTTAAGAGGTAGGAATGAGAATGAGAATAGATTTGATAGTAGGCTAGAATGAGAATGAATTTAGTCATTCCAATACTACTGTTTGGTTTATAAACTCTGATTAGATATGATTGTTTTTTTAAAATTAAAATTATTTTAATTTTTTTTATTTTCCTCTCCCTTTCTTTCTCTTTGATTATCTATTTAGATTTTTTTATTTTTTCCTTTTTTCCCCTATTTTTATTTTTATTTTTATCAATTTTTTATTTTTTTTATTTTTTTTATTTTTTTTTGTTTTAATTTTTTTTTAAAAAAATTTTAAATTTAATTTTTTTATTTTAAAATTTTTGTTTTATTTTTAAAAATGTTTTATCTTTAAAAAAAATAATTTTTAAAATTTTGTTTTATTTTTAAATTTTTTTTATTTTTTTGTATTTTTATAATTTTTATAAAAAAATAATTTTTTTTTAACTTTTTACTTTTTAAAAAATTTTAAATTTATTTTTTGTTTTAATATTTTTTTGTTTTTAAAGAATTTTTAAAATTTTTATTTTTAAAAATTTTTAAATGCTTTTACTCTTTTTTTAAATTTTTTTACTTTAAAAAAAAAATTAATTTTTAAGGAGGAATGAGAATGAGAGTGAAACCCACCAAGTGACATAGGTTTGGTGATTCCTATAAATTTAGAAATCATTCCCAAATTGTCATTCCCAAACGTACAATTCAAACACTATCATTTACTATCATTCCATTCCCTCAATTCTAAACTCACCAACCAAATACCACCAGTCTCTTGTTTGCTAGTAATTATCAGTGCGGCCTAAATTTTCCATTAATCATATACACTAGTTCAGTGAATAGATCCTGATTTATGACTTTTTTTTTCTTTCAGCTGCTGATATTATTCTATGGAGGAACAAGCAATTGTCTGGAGGCATACTTATTGGAATTACTGTCATATGGCTTCTTTTCGAATGGATAGGATATCATCTATTGACTTTTATTTGCCACTCTCTTATACTTACATTGGCTGTGTGTTTCCTTTGGTCTAGTACAGCAGCTTTTTTCAATAGGTAATTAAGCCAAAATATGTTCTCTTGGAACAGCTATCTGATAAGAGTTTGAATTGCCTCATGATGTTTTCCTAACTCATGGTGTTCAGGCCTCCACCAAAATTTCCTGAGATTATTATACCTGAGGATGTATTCTTGGGGATTGCTCATGCGGTAAGACATGAAATGAATGAAGCATTTGCAACTTTTCGATATGTTGCCTCTGGCAAGGACTTTAAGAATTTTTTGAAGGTGTGTTCTCTCTTTTCTTCTTCTTAGCTTTCTTCATTTTGTTGGCTTCAAAATTTTCATCGACAAAAGGTGCTTCGTAGGTGATTGGAGGTTTGTGGATCGCATCAATAGTGGGTAACTGGTTCAGTTTCTTGACACTCATATACATCGGTCAGTTTCTTCTGTTCTAAATTTCACAATTTTATGACTCAAAATTTAACTATCTTGGATCTTGAATGGGGCCAGTCGTTATCCTTGTGTATACGGCTCCAGTCCTGTACGAGAAGTATGAAGACCATGTCGATGCAGCTGTTAAGAAGGCGATCGTCAAAATTAACAAGCACTACGCAGTCCTCAACAGAAAGGTACTGAGGAAAATTTCAGGGGCACCTTTTTCCGGCAAGAAGCAGAACTGAGTCACTCTTCGACATCTTTTTAGCAACGAGTAATCTTCGGAACAAATGCGTAGATTGCATTACAGGCTATTTGTTTGCATAGAGATTGTTAGTAGATGCTTGATCTCAAGCAGATGCATTCTTTCAACTTTCAGTTGCATTCTTTTGTTTCTTCGCAACAGAAGACATATTCCTTTGAATTCAGACATGAGTTTAAGAATTATAGATGCCTGAATAGACTGCATTAGGTTGCCTTAATACATATATATCTTGCTCTTTCTACAGAACAAAAAGAAGAATGCAAACTAACACAGTTTTTACACTTGAGTTCTTCTTTCTTATCATCTCATCTCATCTCATTCGGTTCACAATTGTTATTTGTTCTCCGTGTGTATTTCTTGATTCTAACTCCAAATGAGATGGATGCCAAAATAAAGCCTAGCAATCTTACAAATTTAAGTTCTGCAACAATAACTAAAAGAGCATCCAGCCGTCCAGAAGTGACTGCTGCGATCCAAACATCTGCTCAAGGAGTATGACCATTGCCATGGCGAAGGATGCATCCAGCCCTGGCTCAATGATTAGCCAGAAGACATCAAGGCCAAGGGCAACCCCCTGGGCAGTCTCCTTCCTCTTGATCTCTGCCAATTGCCGCCGCTCATCGTCGAAGAAAGCACAGCTCCGTTGCGAGTAAGAGCCTTCGACGTTGTAGCCAAGGCGAGAGTTGGAGCCTGAAGCACAAGGAGTCGCATGCGCCAGAGCCTTGGAGTGCAGGAGCCGAGCGTGATTCTTCTTGACAGTAAACTGAGGGTTGATGGTCTCTTCGGCATTGTAAATGAGCCACTGATCACCTAAACTGAGCCTCTGCGTGTTCAAAATTCAAATGGTGAATGATCAGTTATGAAAAGTGGAATCTCGCGACTAATAGCAAAATCACATCGAGGCCCCCTTCATGCTAGTTCTGTCTCTAAGAACAGAATTTAGCATATCAACAAACACTCGGTAAGCATTCTTTCAGCCCTTGCATTTCTTTGTTCCCTTCTTGTAACTTTTCCTTAGAAAAACATATCCAGAGAAATATATACACAGACTACAGAAATAAGAGAAGGGTCTTTAATCCACAGTATTGAATTCTACCAATGGTGCTCAAGAGTATTTGACCAGATGAATAACTCATCCGTCTTTGTTCTAATGCACGCAACAAGGATTCCACAAGAATAGTTGGTGGCCAGCAAATTCTATGTCATAAGCCATCTGCCAGTGTGTCCTTAGGAAGATTCTTCATGATTTCTGTGTAAGTATTTGGTATTTCTCCATTTGCTCTTTAAGCTTCTAAAAATTTTGTTCGATTTTTCTTGCAAAGATCTAATTACCTAGATCTTGAATGAAAACAGTAGGCTGCTGGATTCAAAAAAGTTAGAGAAAGCTGAAAAATGGTAGCTACAAACAATTTAGGGTATGCATCAAATGTAAATCAAACTAACCACAAAGCCAAATTTTCGAGATTCACCAGAACGAAAACCACAGTTTTAGGGATTCGACACAGATTGATCCTCTGCCTTACCTTTCTCCGGATCGTGTGGAGCGGCTTCCCATCGGCGTCCATGAGAAGGATCTCATTCCTACTCCCCACGGCGTAGTTATCGACCCGGAACACCAAGTTCCCCTCCGAGTCGAAGACCGTGAAGCCGTTCCCGTTGAAGAGGAGCGACTTCCGCCACACCGTTAGCTCCACCGCCGCCCGCCCGTCGACGCCGCAGGGGGGTTCGGCCCCAGGCGACTCCGCGGAAGCATTCGACGCCGGGGGAGCGTTGGGGTGTATCTTCGCCATTTTCCGCCGGGGCCGAGAAGTTGGAGAACCCAAGGAAGCTATCGGCGATGGCGACTCCGACCTCGGCAGGACGGCGAGTATTTATAGCTGCCTGCTTCCAGGACCACCCCAGCACCAACACGTGCGAAGCGAGTGAGTATGAACATTCGCTCCATCTTTCTCTAACTTCCAAAAGGCCCTCAAAATTTTAGAAATAATTTTTTCAAAAACCTTACGTATCGCAAAATAACAGCATATTAATATAAAACACTTTTATTAGTGGAGAATAACTTTAAATATTGATGTTTGTTTTTTTAATATAATTTCCAAAGTCCATACAAAAAGGGGAGAATAACTTTACTAGACACAAACACACATAATTATTTTAAGAATATTGTAAAATACAAAAATCCAAAGTTGACTTGTGATTTTATGAAGTCATGCATATTCCAAAGTTGAGAGAACACCAAAGAAATGCCAAACATGATTCTCTACTTTATTTATTCACCAAAAACAAAAACAAAAACAAAAACAAAAAATAAAAAAACATAAACATTTGCATTAATTGGTTGTGTGGCTTAGGAATGTTAGAAAAGATAGTTGTTAAAGAGTAAAGAAGGGCATGTGGTAGTGGTGATGCTCATGAACATTAGCAACCATGAATGGAAAGTAGGCACGTACTTGATAATAATAATGTTGATTGATCCAAACCTCACTAAGTGGGTATTTGATTCCTTCATTTCTAGTTTCCAATTCGATGGTGCAATTTAGCATTATGTTTGTGGCACACTAGAGGTGCTTGGGAAATTTTGGATAGGGCATGGATGTTTCATTCGATCTCCATCGACTAATCTTTGTACTATTATTATTGATAGATTGTTGCGTTAATTAGGTTTGGTTTGGGAGGCTTATTGCCGATAGGAAAATTAGCTCAAAAATGGTTTTCAAAGTTTGGCGGTCTTTCTTTCTCATAGTTTTGTTGTTTCACCGATTATTTTTTCTTTATGTTTTTTGGGAGGTGTATCACATGTTGAATTTCATCAATATTTCATATTTATACAAATTCATTTTCATTTTCAATTTCTTCATGTTTTAAATTTATGACTAGGGTCATGCGTGCACGATAAGCTTACATATGAATTACTCCATGCCCATGACACGAAAAAGGTGACTGCATTATTTACTTATAAATTTTAAAATCATCTATACATTTTCTCCTAGCACCCCGTAACTCATCATAGGGTTTTTTTTTAATCAAAAGTCAAAATATGCTTCATGTTTTCTATTTTCACCAAATGATACAAGCTTATTGCATAGTATTTGATCCGGATATTAGAGGAGGGGGAGGATATCTAGTGAAAATGTCATGTAAGCAAAGTCCCGAATACTCCTCGGGCACAGTAAATTTCGAGTACTCCTCGGGCACAGTAAGTCCCGAGTACTACTCGGACACAATAAGTCCAAAGTACTCCTCGGGCACAGTAAGTCCAGAGTATTACTCGGGTACAATAAGTCCAAAGCACTACTCGGGCACAATAAGTCCCGAGCAATACTCGGGCACAATAAGTCCCGAGCACTCCTCGGGCACAATAAGTCCCGAGTACTCCTCGAGCACAATAAGTCCCGAGTATTCCTCGGGCACAGTAAGTCTCGAGTACACCTCGGGCATAGCAAGTCCCGAGTACGTCTCGGGTAAATATTATCAAGAAACCCCTGGATGAAGATGGTGGGCCCTTTTATGAAAGGTTCGCACGCCACTCCCTCGGGAATTCCGAAAATAATTACTAAAAGAGGGGGAGAGGTCATATTATAGGAAAATATTTATTACTTAATTATTTGGTAATAAATAATTGAAACAGTCATAAAAGAAATATTTAAAGATTATTTTCCTTTATTTGACAGGTTCTTAAACATCGGAAACATTGCCAAGTCAGTTCTAATCGTGGAAAAGAGACACCCGCCGCTTCTATATAAAGGGGGAGAAGCCATAGGTAATGGATCATCTAAGTTCTTTTCTGGCAACTTCTCTCCTATTCTCTTTCTGACTTGAGCGTCGGAGGGGTTTCCGCCGGAATTCTTCCGGTGAGTTCCTTCTAACGTTCGTGTTAATCTCGCAGGCCCCCATGTTCTTCCTTGTTGTCATCGTCCACCTCATCGCCTTTGGTTGTTTCTCTTGTTGGAGCAATCTGGTGCCCTAGGTTTTGATGTTTGGACATTGGTTTAAGTTAGGTTTATTGTTGTACTGATATGCAT
>JBAMIB010000053.1:243269-254298 GCA_037177415.1 Kaempferia rotunda | reverse complement strand
TACGATGCATGGTTTGATAAATATGCATTCTTAGGTACATTTGATAAAAAACTGAAAAAAAAAATCTCGTCCACTCTTAATTTGATGATTAGTTATAAGATGACGTTGTGATTTAACTTCGACACGGATTGATACGGACGTGCGTAACCATCTTTTACTTTAAAAAAATAAAAATCCATAGGGCACGTGTCACATAGATCGCTCGTCCGATTCCCGTTTTGAACCCTATTTCATCCCCCGCGTCGCTTCGCAGAGCCGCCGCAATTTCGGCCGCCGCCGCCGCCATAGAAGCGAGCTAGAAAAGATCCAAGCGTATTTATTTCCTGGCGGCTGAGTACGACCTAAAGATTACGGCGGCAGAGCGAATCCATGAGGTGTTCATGGACCTACCACCTCCGACTCCAATCCATTGGATGAGTTCATTAGCCTCCCTCCCCCGCTTGTTGGTCGTATATCACCTTGCCCTTTTTCTGCTCGTTTCCTCTTCGACGGCCATCCGATGGTTTTCGCCAAATGATTACTCGAATGATTTTCTTCGCTTTGCTTTGATAAAATTTTTAGTCGGCGATTTGATTGGACGAAAGAAATTAGGAATTGGTCTATAGAAGGACTGACTACTCATTGCGATTTTGTGGAAAGATTTTTTATTCTAAAAGATAAATGCTAACTCACAGTTGATGAAATCGACTCTTTGCCGTACCAGGTTTGAAATAATTTCTTGCTAGTATTCGCCTGTGCAGTGTGTAGTGCAAGCACCATTTTTTTCGTAGTCTACTACTTATCCTTGTTTAGTAGATTACACGAGCATGGTGCTATAATAATAATTTTCTTTTGTTTTTAACATGTTATTTGGCGTGTCATTGCCTTGTAACAAAGAGCAAAAGGGACATTCTTGCATGTTTTGATCCTCCAATGGTTGGAGAGCTTCTTGATATCTTCATATGTCTTAGACTAAGAGCATCTCCAATTAAAAATTTTTAAGAAGTTTATAAAATTAAAAAATCTTAATGAGGAAGATTTTAGGTTTATAATTTAAGAGCAGGTTTGAGTTTTCAAACTTGCTCTTTTGTCTTAAAATTGGTAAATCATGCAATTATATGTTATAAATTATATCACAAAAAAATTCATTTTGAGTTTTAACCATTGAAAATATTAGATTGTTGATGTGGCAAAATAAAATTGTAAAAAAAAATTCATTTAGAACTCTAACTATTGGAGATGCCCTAAGAGGGTGTCTGAGATCAAAATGAGCGCAAAAGCATTAAAACTCATCGCAATTGATCAAACATGTTGAATCAAACTCAGCAGGTGAATTGGATATGGATTTAAATATTTAAGTCGACCAAAGATATGCTTTTGGATACAACTTTTGCCATTTAAGTATTTCATCATTCACTTCATAAAACAAAGGTTACAAATGTTGTTTAGCTGTCTGAAGACAAGATCATAACTTTTAATTTAAATTAAATCATAAAATATAATATATTAAATTAAATCTCATTTAGAGATCTTTGATCAGATATATTATGTCCTATAATTTAATTTGAATAAAAGGATCAGCAACAACTTATTGCTGATGTATTAAATCAAACAAAACATGTGAATTGGAAATGGATTTACATATTTAAGTCTACAAAAGACATGTTTTTGGAAACAAATTTTGCCTTTTCAAGTATTTCATCATTCACTTCACAATACAAAGGTCACAAAATGGCTGCACGTACCTCTACGAATTATTAGCATATAAATCTGCTTCTCCAATTTCATTCTTTTATTTCAAATGTTTGTATTCAATTCGAGTTGAGGCGCCGGAGCCTGAGCTGCCTATATCTGCTTTTGTTATAGATACTAAATTCAGCCACCTCGTGCGTCTGGCAGCTCCTTCTAACTTAATCTTGTTAAAATAAATTATTGGGGAGTTTTTTTATCCACTGTCGCTCACAATAACAAGGGGGAGTTTGAGAAGATATCTGGAAACCGACAACACTAGCAGAGGCGTAAGGCAAACATTTCATGCATCATCACCAGCATTAGATTTGAACTCCACCATTTGCATGCCTCGTCCTGCTACTGCAATTTGATACCAACTGTTCCCTCCACTGGTTAGGAGAACAAACAGATATTGGATCGAACAATAAGTTTGTAAATCATAAAGCAAATATAAGTGGCGGCTGAACCTGTCATGGATGATTGCATCAAGTGTTTCTGGCTCCGGTACACTGATGATAACATTTGAATGTTCACTCAACCTGAACAACGGGTCTATCTGCCAACACCTAATTCGTTGATCAAGGCCCGTGGTGAATGCCCATGTGCCATCAGTCCAAACACCTGGGAGGCAAAAATAAAACATTGGCAAAAACAAAAAAGTAATAATTCAATGAAACTAAAAAATGCTATTCATAAGTGGATTGTATTCTTAAAATGAAGCCAGCACCCCGGCCACTGATAACAGTATAATAGGCAAATATAATAACCTGAAAACAGAAGAAACATCGGGTATATCTTTTCAATTTAGGCTGGTACAGAGTTTAGACGCAAGATTTCTTGTCCTAACAAAATCAATTGTCGGTTGAAAAAACTACAATTGTATAGCTATAGATGCTGTAGCAACAACAAACAAACTTTATCTCATTAAATGGGGTTTGTATAGCAATAGATGAATGGAGAAAAATACAGGAAGAATCTTTAAACTTGTCCGTGTAAAAGACACCTACGTAAACTTCTTGTGTCTATAGCTAGTCAACAGATTCTTTGATCAGCAAATGACAAGAATTTTGGTAGTCATCATACTTTTGAACATCCTTCCCCGGATAACATAAATGAGATTAAGAAATTACCTTTAACTGCTGAGTTGTGCGCGGATAAAATGCTATTTTGGGAAAGTACATTGACCTTGTACCTTTTGCCTGCATCAAAATGGCCAGAAAAATTGCATCATGGAAGATATTTATGTGTGTATACGGTATACAAAAACAGGGAGAACAGATATACCATCTCTCCGATTATGATCAGCATCGTCTATATAATTCTGTTTAGCAGTGGATTGATTATCTCCAGCATCCTGATCGCTTGGTTCCACTTGCAAACCAAAGACTAGCAAGTGTAGAGATTGATCATCCCCACCACTTAAAACACAGTAAGTAATCTCAGATTCTGAGCACTGGCATTTCTTGATTTCTGCAACATTTAAACAGTTGACACCTGACTGGTGTAGTGAACTTAAAACACATACGGGATGTATTTCACATAAATTAGAAAAAATATTGGAAGGCCCTTTTGGAACATCAATTAGCTGTGTGCTAGATGGAGTGTGTATCTGATCACTATCCATAGTAGATAAATTTGCAAATTCATTTTCAGAACAACCCATATCAGCACCTTGTTTTATGCTATTTGAATTGCTAAATGTATTCCCAGAAGATACATTACTCAATGATTTCCACCTCCTTCCACCTTGGCTTCCTCTTCCAGTTTTGGGTCTTCTCTGACAATCAATGAACATCTGTGGTTGAACATCCAACACTGTTTGCACAAAGGATTCAACTGCTTCAGTGAGATCCCAGAAACTAATGCTTCCATCAGTTGATCCACTTATAAGGAGATAAGCATTTCCAATTGGAGCAGCATCTACAAAAAAGATGTAGTTTCAATACCAGAAGTCAAGAAACAGTTAATAGCAACACATTACAAATTTCTTTTGTTAATGTACCAAAATAAACTACTAAATTAAATTGTTCATCAAATCTTTTGCAGTTTGAAGCATGAAAATATCCATGGTACCAGGAAGAGTATATAATAGTTTAATGGAAGGCATAAAAGGATTTTTTTTTTGTTGCTTTTCAGGCAAATTTTCACTTGTTTTCTGTTCATATATTTGCTTCTTAACATAGTAAAAAAGAGAACTACATCAAAAGCTACAAACCATGCAAAACTCAAAGCGAACACTAAGCTAAATCATCACCTTTGGAGCAGGAATCCCAAGGAATAGCAATGTGCTGCAGAGATAAAACAGGAGATTTTACTGGAACAAGTAAAGCTACATCAAACCTGAAAAATGTGTCATTCAGAACAGGCATTATCACACTGAAAACGAGAAAGGGAAGCACATGGTGAGTTAACAGAAGTGTTACCAAGAACATCTTCCAAATGTCATTACCAAAATTTTACCATGCAGCAGTTAGAAAATGAAAAATGCACTTGATTAAAACTAGATACCATAATCGATAAGGCAAAAGAAGAGCCTTCAACATGAGAGTTGCATCTGAACAAGCAACCACTATAAAGCATATTGTAGTCCTGTTTGAGACGGTAAGATGTGAATAGCTAAAAGCATATGTACAAAAAATCTCTTACAGGATCTATTAGTAAAACTAAATATTTCAGCTCACCTACTATCTACAGGTTTCAAAAGAAAAGCAGTAACAGCCAGGTATCTCCAGTCATTATCCATCTGATCCACCGATGTGGAGTTTAATGTTGAAATCTGATCACACTTAGTGGTTAAATGATTACCTTCTTCAGATGTTTTGAATAACTTCTCCAACCCCTTTTGACGACTAGCAAACTTTGAGGGCAGCTGAGTGGAGAACCACCGAAAAGATATTGATGATAAATCAGTTTTGGAAGGATCTGATGTATAATCAGAATTTTTATTTCGTGCTATGCTACTCTGTAAGATCCAAGAAGTCAGAACTTGCTTGGAACCAACAGAAATCAATAAAAGTTGGTCTTCACTGGAATCATTTGAAGTGGGATGTGTATCTTTGTTAGAGGTACTGGACATCGGAATTTTGAAGGTATATATCTTTGGGATGAAGCATATAGACCTCACAGCTGACCCTCCTACATGCTCACCCAGCAATATTGATTCAGACCATCTTCCAGCTTTGATAGACGAGTGCCTGCATCATATCCAAGAATTATCCAAATAGATTAACCACAACCTTTTGTTTGATTAAATTCACTAAAACTTCCCAATTAGAAAGGAAAACTATGAAATTGGTTAATGAACTGAATCTACGTTTCCTACTTGGCCTAAGAAAAATATAAAGTCAAATCCTCAATCCCAAATCCAACAATCATTCATATGACACAAATTCATTACCACGAACGCCTGGCTAATTTGGAGAGTTTGAACAAGATGTAAATTTATTATCATGAAACAAAACTGTTTTTAGGGAATAGCAGTGACTAGTAGAGTAGTTGTATTCGCTCTTAATCTTCTAAAAACCAGGGGAAGAAAAAAAAGAGGATTGGGAGTGAAGAAATTAACATCATATTGTAAGAAAGAAATGATGTCATTCAAAATAAATGGGGTTCCTCCAGTAAATCTTATTTACAAATTTGAAGAAACGTCAAGACAACACTATTAAAGCATAATTAAATACCACAACAAGAAATTGAAGCAAATCACAATCAAGGTTGTTAATCCATTTAGGGAACAAATACATAATTATGTACAAAACCTGGCCAGCCGCAAACTCCCATCTTCACAGCCTGTTGCAATCCATGAATGACAACCGTTATTGAGTGTTGGGTGCACAACTGAAATGAAAGATAATGAGTGTATCTCTTTCCCATGGTATTGCATATGCAAGACCTTGGGAAATAATTTTTCTTTAGCAGCCACCCAAACCCTGTGAACATGAACAATGTGGTCCTGAAAAAGGAGAATGACTCAAATTAATGAATTTTCAATTACCTAAATCATGGAAAAGATCTTAACAAAACATTCAACAATGACAGCTATACCATATTTCATACTTTCACTATTCACTGAACCTGTGAAAAATTATACAAACAGACTTCCCTAGATAGTATTAGGTTTCTAATTTGCATGTATTACTATTAGCTACTTCCTAATTTTTATTCAACATTTTTAGAAATCATTTAAAATCCAGTGGTCATACAATTTATTTACCTCAAATAGCCATCAGCATTAGAACCAAGATTTGGTTCCCTTACAATCCATTCATGCTAGCGTAGAGTCATTTCCCAAATCTACTAGGGTAAATGAAACAAAGAACAGCTGATAGTAATGATCTCTTAGGAATGATCATTAATTGAATTATGTTTTCTAATAGAGTCTTAAGATTGTATATCAAAATCATTCACCAGCTGTACCTAAATTCCACCAAAAATTCTCAATAATTTTCAAAATGCCCCCAAGATTTACTAGCTTTTTCAAAATGCTTACAAGGTTAGATTAATGTAAAAATATCGCCTAAGCCAAGGAGAACATGACATGATAATACCTTTACATAAGCAAAACAATTTTGGTGTTCTGGAACGTCCCCAAAATAAAAAGAAAATGGCCTGCGCCATCCTCCGCAAGGAATATTTATTGTCTGCAGACACATGAACCATTAGTTTCTAACAAGACTGTAATGTGACAAAACCAGATAAAAATACCTTCGTTTCATTTGTCATATCCCACATTATAAAATCCACGGATGTAAAACCAATTGCGTATTTGTTGAATTTTGTGTCCCCAGAGGTTGCACTGGAAAAGACTGATTGAATCATACTAAGATCTTTCACTTGCTTCATCCCAATAAATTCAATTTTCCGTAGGATTTTACTATACTGGAAATAACAAATGCATCCATCTGCCCCAGTCTATAATAATAGAAAAAAGAAGCTAGCAGTAATCAGTCATCTTTGTAATATGATTATTGTAACTAATCATGGTCGTACCGTTTGTATGTCAGCATCATTCAATTGTGAGCTGACAATGCAGATACTGGTGACACTAGATATGCCATGTGCACCTTTAAATTGATCGCTAGGAGAGATGATTACTATTTCTGCGCATTTTTCTACCATCAATTCATCCACCAAAGGAAAGAGAATAATATTCCCACGCTTATCACCGCATATAAGAACCTACAGAACAATTAAGGACTCAATGAATTAATCAACGCTATAATTGGTACTAATTGTAAATCAATATTCGAATAAGATAGTTAAGTTAATAGCTAGACTAACTGGACAATCAATCAAAAGATAGTTAAAGGGATCAATACTTACGAATCATGAGATCACAAGAAAGTGATTGTTCTAATAGTCATGGATTGTTTGGCACATAATAAAACAATAGTTCTCAAAGCCTTAGTTTATTTCATCCTATTCTATGAGCATAAGAAAAAAACTTGGGAAATTTTGATTAACACCGTATGTACAGGATATCAATAATAGTCCAGTACAAGATATCAAAAATTCAATATCATAGAAGTGTGGCAGATCTCAATAAAGTCCATATACTGTTTATCTATGTAAAATTTAGAAAATATGAATATTTTTATCAACGTCGAAGACAATAATTTTTGCATTGGCATTAAAAGTCACAGATTCTATCAAATATTACTTGCCTATTCTCAGAATTGCTTATGGAATGTGCTACATGTGTGGGTATTGAATCAGACCATAGATTTGCTTATATCAAACCAGTATCAATATTTGAATCCACAATGAGAAAATACTCTTTCAACCATTACCTCTTCTTTACTTGAGGCATCGATACACATGATTCGATGTCTGAAACTTGAAGTAAACACTGCAAGAAGTAATGTGTTGTAATCTATGCTGTTAACATGGATGTCAGATTCTAAAGCAGCCTTTTCAATTTTCCACATCCTCAGGATACCCCGAGGATCTGATGTAAAGAGATAGCTGCAAGATGCAATGCACATATTTGAGGAAATATGGAACAAATTAGTAACAAATAGGATAATGAAAAATCAATTATCCTTGCCTACTACCCAATGATCTGCACCAGTGGACACCTAATAATTGTCTCTCCTTTTCTGCTGACCAATTAAAAGACAATGAGGCTGAAGGAGTAACACCTCGATTATTAACCCCAACAACTGTCACTTTCCCATTTCCATCTCCAATTGCAACAATATCATCCAGGTTCAAAGATGACTCTGAAGTCTTCATGGGCAATATATCCATACAAATAATTTGTGATTCTCTTAGTTGGATAAGTTCAGTCCGGGTTATCCTTCCAGGATTAGACAATTCAACATGATATAAATATCCATTATTGGTTGCAATATAAAGAGAATTCTCCCGAGTAAACTGTATGCATCTTACATACTCGCTTTTGCTGCAACATCAATATAACTGGAATTATACAAAAGAACCACATGTTTAATATCTGATGTAGGGTGTTAAAGAGAGTAAGAAGAGGAGGAAAGGAAGGAATTCTTCCCTTTTAGTCCATATATCAAAGTGAGGCCTTTTCCTACATGCTTAAATACAAAAACAACCCTCACTAAGAATAGATTTTACATGGAATCAGAATCATTCCATCATTGAGAAATATAGGACAACTAAAATAGGTGCTCAAAAAGGGAAAGCAAAATAAATATTGACCCTTTCCTACCGACCTACCCAATGTCTGACATACAGTAATGAGGTTGGACAAATTGCATCAGAAACACCATCAAAATGATTAAGCAAGGGAAGACAATATTTCTGAACTGCCAATAGAAATCTTACAGGAACTTTGGAATATGAAAAGCTCAAAAATTAAACAACTGCATCGATGGAACAAGAAAAATTCTGAAAACTTACCTGTCCATCAGAGAAAGCTGGTTTGCTAATTTAGGAATGCAAATTTGGAAATTCTCTCTCTGATCCATCAAATTGTCTGATATGCCATATTGTTCTCTTGCCTCCTTAGAAGAAGAGGAAGTAATTTGATGCACTTTGACTGCAGAATCAAATCCCGCACTTACCAGAAGTGAAGAATCTGGATCATACAAGCAACGCCATATGCCTCTACCACTGCATCATCATAGTAAAACAGTAAAACTTCTATTGTTCCCAAGTATTTCAGGTGGTTAACTCTATGCAAAAAAATATCAATAGTAACATGCAAATTTCTTAAATCTCTTTTGATCATGGGTGACAATATCAGGATTGGTATTGATATTGAAAATTTAGAAAACCTAAGTAGTAGCTGTCATAGTTATTTAAGGCGTAAGACAGCCAAAAGCGCATATGTGCTATGTGAGGCGCTAGGCGCAAGGCGCAAGGTGAAGCACACGCCTTACCGAAGTAAGACACTTTGGATATAAATTTTTACAATTCAAACATATATAGAGAATGTTTGCCAAAATATTTCACAAACAAAATTCAAAATTTTCACAAACTATTAAATAATGTAAATATAAAATTCACTAACAATCAAATATTGAAATAGTTTATCCTCATAATCAAACTTAAACTTCAAATTTAAGAAAAAAAAACCAACTTCAAATATCTAAAGCATCAAAATCTTCATCATCTCCTCAATCATATCATTATCATCATCGTCGAATGTTTCAGATTTGTATCTAGCTGAATCTTCATCGATTTATGCTGATTTTCAGAAATCAACATCACATAGAAAATCAATGAAATAAGTGGGAGGGAAAGGGGAAGGGAAGTTGATGCTGATTTTTTAGAAAGAGGAAGAGTCACGCAAAGAGATAATTAGTGAAATAAGGTTGCAAGGAATTAAGGGAGATTGATTTTCATATTCTAGGGGAGAGGAAGAGTCACGCAGAGAGATAATCAGTGAAATAAGTTTGTAACGGATGAAGGGAGGTTGCAAACTAATTATTTAAAGGGTAATTAAAGGTATGGGTTGGGCTTTAATTTTTTTTTAAAAAAAAACAATAAGGCGAGGAAAAGCAAGCCTTAACCTCTCAAAAGTCATGTGCTTAAGCGCGCTTCTTTGAAGTATTGCACTAGAGTCACTGCCTAGGCGCAAATGGCATGCCTGGCTGGCGCAACCAGGTATGCACTTTTCACAACTATATTGTATCATATTGAAAGAACCGAAATTGGTAAACAAAACTTATTTTTAAAAAATGGAAAGAACAAAATAAAAAAGCTTACTAAATAATTATTCAATGCCATATTAAAAAATAGACTTAGAATTGAACATTAATATATTTCTTTTTCCTCTAAAACTTGCCACAATTACTGTCTAGGAATTCGATCATAATGGTTTAGGAACATTAATATACAGAAGGAAAAATTAGCATTTGATTGGTAAAATTAATCAAACTAAGACACAATGAGTTTGCATATTACAATTATTTTGATGCTTAAAGGGAATAAAATGTTATCAACACTTACATGTGTTCCTTGAACATCAATAATTGATCTCCATTTGTTGCCCAAACTCGACATGAACAATCTTCACCGGCTGTAATTGCTACCTAAATGGAGCTTGAAATAATTAAAGAAAGACTATTTACCGAGATTTAAGATATGGCCATAACAACGACGACGACAACAACAAAAAGCTTTATGGTCAAAGAATTACCACATTTTAAACTTCTCAAACCACATTTTAAACAACGCCACCAATTGTTTTGATTTTTAACTTCTCAAACTAACCACATTTTAAATGTTACTCTACGTATTTCTCTAGCCTATTTTGCCAGCCATTTTATTTCTTACACACAATATGTTAATCCTCCCCCTAAAAATTGCAATTTGCACCCACCACAAGTTCTAATCCTTTTCCTAAGAGTGATATTCCAAATTGCTAAATTAAATTTATGACAATCAGTGAACTTCATTATACACATGGCTCCCAATAATCTAAAAAAGGAAGTAGAGTTTACTAGCAAGATTTCTTATATGTACTCTACTGTCAGGTAATCACCAGAGCTTCACCAGAGATTACAAGAATGACCATTCAAACATTATATATTAGAAAAAATAGCATATTGAGTTGAATTAAACTCAGGACAGAAAAAAAAAAAAAAATTGGATAGACTACATTAGCAATGTATACATGTTTTACACTGTTAAAAAGAATTACACATTCTGGTACAGAACAAAAGGACAAAAGTAGCCAGATCTGATTAACACAGCAAGATATCTAATAAGAAGCAAGAAATAGTAAGATATATTTCCAGTTTCATCAGCAGAGCATCATAGAGAATGGCCAGATTAATTATCCCAGATCTATCAAGCATTAATTATGAAATTTAATAATAATATAGTTTAAGATTAAAGG
>JBAMIB010000053.1:176205-189351 GCA_037177415.1 Kaempferia rotunda | reverse complement strand
ATGAATTTCTTAGCCATGGCTCAATTTAGCTTTTTGTTTATTTAATTGTTTCTGGGAAGCAATTAGGGTATCAACTATATCTCTAGCTTTCAATCCCTCTTCTTCCTTCTGTCTTTGTTGATGTGCAACCCCAGTCATTTTTTGGTTATGGTTGAATGCCTCAAATTTTCCAAGGCAACCACAATAAGGGTCACCCATAACTCCTATAGCTGCCAGTGTCTCTTCCTGTTCCCATGTCACAATTGTTTCCTCCTTATCTAATCTTCCATCCAATACCTGCGACTTGCAAATTACATTTGGTATAAAAATTCAACAGCAAGGTTAAACAATAACATCTAAAATTTAAATTCTTCAATGGTAACTCGAATCCAACAATTAGGCACAAGAGTCTACCTTAACTGCCATTCCCTCATTGTTTGACACCACATGAAGTTACATAATCTTCTGATTGCTTTCATTCTTGTCCTATGAAACAAAACTAAGCCATTTAAGAAAATGTTGCAACTTATGCTAACATCACACGTGATCCATTTCATAAAACTAATAGTCCCAATTGGTTAGAATACTTGATGAAAGTTTGTAAAATTATGCTACAACAAACTCACTTGATTAATCAATAATGTATTAATATTTGGATCATAGTTCCTCCTTGGGGTTCTGTTTATAGACAAATGGCATTACCATGATCAAGGAAAGCGGATGACTCTGTCATTTAGTTTCCCAACACTGACATATTGATAGCATGCCAGTCTTTTCCTTTTCTTTTTTTAAATCTCATTTGGTTGTGCTTCCTTTACTGCCTTTTCTTCCATGCCCTTAAGTTTTTTATATCCTTGTCTTGTAGATTTCATGTGATATGATTGCCAATTTGTCATAGCTTGAGCTTACATCTAATTGAACTCTTGATTGATGTTTCTTCTTTTTCTTGTTGTCCTTGCAGAGTAGTAGTAATATAAGCTCTACCATCTTATAATGGTTATTATGATTGTCATCATTAGGCGTACATCCTCTATAGATGCAACTGTTATGAATTTTCCATCAAAAAAATGATTTTTAAAGGACTATTTTCATCATTCTAGCTTATATCTCGTAATATGATTCAAACTCTGTAAGGTACCACTTTGAAATTAATGAGGCTAAATAATCAATTGTTGGTTGTCAAAGGGAATACTGTGCATTGAAAGTTATATCTGATCAAACAAAAGGATTCTATTTCATCCTCACATGTTACTGTGTTATTCATGGATATAGTTTTCCAAGTGCATCCACCAGGCCCTAGGAGTGTTTAATCAGTTCTTATTGCAGTTTCATGTCAGTTTGCTCTTGTTACTATAATATTTTTTATTTTGGAAATTGCAGATACCACAGTAATTCCTTCTTTGCTTGCCGCGCACTTCATATTGCCAACAAGCTTAATGCATCATCAACATTTCCATTTCTGGAGTTGTTCTTTAGATACCAGGTTCAGCACTCATTGCTATAGCCATTGATAATTGGTAATGCTATAAATACTGACTTAGCATGCCATTTTGGGAAGGAGATATATTATGTCAGCTAGAGAACTAAATTATTGTGTAGAGACTAATAGAAACATTCGGGAACATGTTATTAGGACATAATCCATGTCTATTTATAGAATTTTTAGTTCCAAAATTGCCTAATCTAACTAGAATCGGATTGAAATTTCTAATTATTTGATAAGAAACAGTTGAAAAATTTCTGATCCACTTTACATTTATGCTTTTGTATCATCCTTTGTTGTCCGTGGAAAAAAGTTCCATTTTTCTAACTGAAAGAGGAAGATAGTCTACTAGCAAAATTATCTATTCTTCTTCCAGACGTTACAAGTTCCTTCCACAGCAGGCACTCCTACCAATAGACTAACTGAAAGTTTTATGAGCGCCTAGATCTTGATCTATATGTGTTTCCACTTGGAGAGAGGTGGAAGGTTCATTATTGTTAAAGTCAGTAAGAATTAGCCAATGGAAGAACCAAGAAAAAATTGTGCATAGGTGCAATATTTTCAGCAAGAGACATGACTATCAAGGAATTAGATTTGAAAGTCTACTGTTCCAAGTTGTCTTGACTGACTAAAATATTCTTGACAAAGAAGATAAAAACCAAGTTGGCAAATCATATTAGAATAGTAAGCATTTTAAAAGAAATAATAATTAGATTAAAAATGTAGGACCATGTACAGACATAATTAGATTCTCCCAGTGGTTATGCTAATAAGCGTTAGACTACAGGTAGTGCACTGCTGAGCTTTTTAACTCATGTCAGCTATGTCCTTATAATGGATTAAAATTTTAACTTTGCTTATTTATGTTATATCATCATCATGTCATTATCAAGTTTTTATTGGATTAAACTAATCCTATATGTTGTATGCTTTTGTCTTTCTCCATATGTTATTGGCCTTTGAATTCTTGTCACAGTTGTAAAAATAGTGGATTCAAGAATTGATTTTTTTCTATTTCAACATGTATTGATATTGCATGTCAAATGTTTTGTAGGGGCAATTGAACCGGAGATGTCATGTATCTGAGAAATAATATATCACTTTGGCTCAATAGTCTTGGTTTTCTTGATATTTTCTTTTTAAAATCATAATTCAAGAGTTATTATATTTTTTTCCCTAAAAAACGTTCCAAGTTTCTATATATATACACTTTGATAGGATTTAGTTCTGTACAACTTCTCTATTGGCTAATGTCAGGCTCTTTTCATATTAGCATGTCCTTTTCCTGAAAAGATCTATAAATCATTCAAAATAATAATAATCTTAAAACTTCTAAACGTTGATAGTGGAACACTGCATATGAAAACTGGAATTGCGCTTCCTATCTGAAACATCAGTCACATTGAATAGAAATTTCCAGCTTGTTTAATGAAAAGTGTCAACTTTTAAATCTCCTGCACTAATTTTAGCTTGCTGAATCAGGGGAGGTACTACAATGCGCCTACCAAAAACATAACAAGAACTGCTATAATAGAGGATATGGCTAAGCTTTCCATTGAGGCAGTTGGGAACTCTTTATCAGAGTTTCTATCAGGTTTTGATGATCAAGAAACTGACCTCGCTACAAGAATCTCCTTCAAGGTACTCTAAGTCAGCTTCTGTATCATGTGTTGATTTGTCACATTCCTTTCAATTTTACTCATATCAACAATCTCTTCCACAGTATGGGTGTTCAAGAGGGGTTTATGGTGCACCATTCTTCTTTGTAAATGGATTTCTATTGCCTGATGCTGGATCGGCACTTGATTTAGCGACCTGGAAAAACATCATTGACCCACTGTTGGCGAAGCAAAAGAAACAGGGAAGCGCACGGCTACTTTCTTTCCTCATGTAGATTAAGTAGTCTGAGTCTCAAATTTGATACAAATAGTAGTCTGTTCCAGGGGGTTGTCCCATTATGTATGTGCTGGATTTGAACTCTTAATGTAGAGACCTTTGTCCCACAAGTATGAAAAATATAAAAATAAAGAGAAGTTATAAATTTTTAATTACCATTTGAATTTAGTTTTTACAAATTGTTAATGCATTAATTCTGATTGTGATTGTTAATCAGTAGTCACCAAATAGTCAGTGCCTCCTTTATGATTCTTATTGCCGTGAAACGACTTGCTTTTGTCTTAGGCTCGTATTGAGTATCCATCGCTGTGTTACTCTATTTACTTGTGCACTGATGATCACATCAACTGTTATATATATATATATATAAAGTCCCATGTCTTCTCCTCTGTAACATGTATCTTGGGCCAAGAACTTCTACAACCATAGCAATGGCCAACGTCAGAAATCGTCATTGCCAACAAAATATTGTCTTCCATACTTTGGCACTGACACATTCGAATATTGTCTTCCATACTTTGGCACTGACACATTCTCATACTTTGGCATTGGCACGTTCGCATGTTACGTGGTAGTTTCAATGCTTGTGTAACAAAAACAATTAAGGCTAACATTACTGGCATAGAAAATGGATCATTCTCTGTTATAATTGAAAATTTTTGTTACATAGCGTGTAGGACACAAACCAAAAAAAAATCCAAACCAGTTCAGCTTCTTCAAAACCATTGAGATAGGAGAAATTGTTACGATTGAACTCCCAAAGCAGACCATGTTCTCACTGAACAGAGTTTGAACAGTTATCACAGGGACTGGGACCAGTTATACAGGCATTCCTGTTGAATGCTTCTCCAAAATGACTTAAAAGTGTCTGCCTCCTACATTCCTTCTGCAAACATGATAAACATTTGATTAACAAAGTTTTATAAGCATTGTTGCAAATTCAATTAACAAATGCATACATAGAATATGACCAATGTGAAACCAAACTCTGGAAATACCAAAACTTTCAGATTTGTTTTCAGAGTAATATGTGGAGTGCATCATGATTTGATGCAATGAATAGATGTCATATAATTAAAAGAACACGCATACTGTGGAATCTATATGCTACTACCACCGAGTTGTTTATTTTTGCATTCAAATATGGAAGTCTAGTAGCATTCAGAAAATTAATCACACATTTATTTATATTATAATTGATCTTACGTAAATTGATTTCACTAAGATTTACATTAATCACGTGGCTCTATAAATAACTATCCTGACTATAGAGCATATTGATCAAGCAACTTCTACTAACCACCAAGTTTAACATCTTTTGACTGGATAAATGCTCCCTAGCAGAATATTAATGCAATTCTGACTTGTATGACAGTGGAAGTGCACGTCAGATAGATCCAAGCTGAAATTTATCTATAAACTGCATAAATTTGAGAATGCAGATTGCATCTGACCTCAATGAATGGGAACACAAGGATAAACTATGTACAATGGGATAGGGAAACCAATTTACAAAACTATGAACACAATTCAAGTGCTTAAATTTTTACATGTGATACACACATGGTGCAAATGTCGTTTCTAGCCCAGATGTTTCCATTTACTGGAAGATAAATGGAAAACAACTATGTTAAACATATCAATAGATATAAGACCTAAATGCTCGATCAGATCAGCGAACCATTTATACTATTATGAAGCCATATCTTGGGAAAAGCAACACAAAGTGAAGAGGTTAGGAATACTTTAAGTTCACAGTATGCTTGCATTTTCTTTGCTTGATCCATTGCTATCTTAAACCTCTCCCTTTTAGAACCTTCTCCATTCCGTAGCATGCAAACAACTCTACTGAAGTCTTTCTTTTGATAGAAAATAATGCACGTTGCTGGAAGATTATCTCTTCCGGCCCTTCCAGATTCTTGGTAGTAACTTTCGATTGATTTTGACAAGGTATGGTGGATAATAAAACGCTGCTCAATAAAATCAATTCCAAATAAGTTAACAGAATTGTAATACTCATATCCCAAAAAATACAAGTGCTTACATATATAAGCTTATTAAATAGACTTACTACATCTGCTTTATCTATGCCCATGCCAAATGCAATTGTGGCACAGACAACTTTAGCTTCTCCTGTTTGCCATTTCCTCTGAGCAGCAACTCTCTGATGAGCTGCCAAGCCAGCGTGGTAGTGTACTGTTTTTATCTTGCATTTTGTTAAATATTTGGATACTTCAACACATTCGCTTTTTGAAAGACAATAGACAATGCCAGACATGTTGCTGAAACGATCTTTTATTAGTTGGTTAAGCTGTTTTAATGAATCTTTGCTTTTAAGTATCACTTCGTACTTCAGGTTAGGTCTATCAAAGCTTGTCTCAAGAACTAAAGCATTACGAATTCTTAAAGTGTCCAATATGTCCTGCAAGTTTAATAATAGTGTTCAGCTTCTTGTTTTCATACCACAACAAAGAATGCATCTTAATCACCTGACGGACAGACTGAGTTGCGGTGGCAGTTAATGCCATTACAGGGACTCTAGGGAAATTTTGTTTAAGACATCCCAGTCCTCTATAATCTGGCCGAAAATCATGCCCCCATTGGCTGAGAAGGAAAACATAACCATTCAATCTATGCATATAATTATCTAGGTTAGCCATCAAATTGGATCCACTGAGTAATATAAAAGTTACCTCACACAATGTGCCTCGTCTATAACAAACCTGGCAAGTAATTCCTGTCACAAAGCTGTGTTCAGATCTTTTGCAGCCATTTAAAAAAAGGAAAAGAAATAAAGATCTTGGGATAAAATGCCACTGGACCCTTTATTTCTGCAACAAAATAGCTACCTTTTGATGTAAACATTGAAGTATATCCATAAAAGACGAATTCCCAGCAATTCTTTCAGGAGTAACATATAGGAGTTTGCATGAAGGATTACAGCTTCTGTATAAGAGTGAGAAGAATGAAATAGAAGCATAAAAGAACACAAACTATTAACCCTGGAACTGAAATTTTCTGAGACATAACAAATTAATATTTCTCCTCATTTTAATCTGCCATGTATAAATTACCTATAATAGAATTAACTGGGAAAAAATTGGTGAAAACTGGCCCTAAATTGATTCCCATAGAGAAGTGTTAGCTTCCGAATTCGATCTATTTCTTGTCAAAACTTTAGTTTAAACTGGTTATCTTTCCTAGCTATTTCAATAATTTTCTTGGAAATGCATATTTTGTGAGAGAAAAGTTGAATAGCTCCTCTTCAAATTATCATGATGTTAGGTGCCTTAGGAATCAGTCAATTAAATGACAGTTCCTCCTGTGATGGTTGCAACAATTTTGTAAGAGAAAAATTGTGGCCTTTAAAAATGACAAAACGATACAATCCAATTTTGACAATGTTACAGTTTAAAATGGATCAAAAGAAGCAATAAGTGAAATTAGTTCCGTTCTTAAGCTATTTTCCAAAACCAGATTATTTTTATATGGTGAATCTCTGACAGATACATATCATGGCAAATATAAATTTGATTATGTAACTTAAGTTCAAGCATTATGCATATTGAGCACAATCTCATCAGCTAGCATAGCCCATTGACACATCTAAATGAAAATTTCAAACCTGATAGCAGACTGGCAGAGATCAATGATACAAGATAGTGAGATAAGAATCTTGATGGTACTATATGAACTCATAGTTCCAAGATGGAGGTGTTTCATACCTAAGTTCTTGGATTACAGCTGATGCTTGTGAAGCAGTTTGCTGTGAGTTCAGAAAGGTTGCAGGTATTGCATATTTGACATTCAGTGTAGTGATTTGATCTTGAATCAATGACAGCAGGGGGCAGATAACAACTGTAACTCCTAGATGAAGAATACCTGGAAGTTGTAGGTTCATGCTACAGTTAGCAAAATCATTACCAAAGGATATAAAATGAAACTTATCAAGGGTGAAAACCTTTTTATTATACCCAAAGCTTTTACCCCAACCTGAAGCAAGCAAAGGTTTATAGAGGCTATAGTATTTTGCCAAAGTATCTCCTTATGGTGTAATTATCACAGCTAATTCACCATTACTTTCACCAGTCGAATATTGGTTAGCATTGTCTATCAGGAAAATCTTCCTTATATTTTGCTTATTATACCCAAACCTTTTACCCCAACCTGAAGGAAAAGCTACAGGCTTTATGTATTTGTCAGAGTATCTCCTTGTTGTGCGATATCACATGCTGTTAATTCATCATTATTTTCACCAGTGGAGTATACTATACTGTCTAACTTATGTACAATATTAGTAGAGAATTATGCATGGTTATGGAAAATATAACTTGGTCTATCAAAATGACCTCCATTGACTACTATTATATTTTCTTCACAAATCCCAAGAGCTAATATTCCACAAAACCATGTGGATAACAAAGATCCGAAAATATATTAAGCAAATATCAATGGAATTTTGCTGAAATTCCAAAACCATAGATTAGACGAACATAATACCTGGTAGCATATACTTTTACCACCACCAGTGGGCATAAGGACAAAGCAATCTTTCTTCTGCATAGCCGCCTTGCAAGCTTGATACTGCAGAGCACGAAATGTTCTGTTACCAAAAACCACAACATTTGCCAAAGAAATATCATCCATAGACTGCAGTTGTTCATAACTTAGGGTTTCACATCCATTTTGTACTGCATGCAAGTCTATCCCTCCAGGGACATTTGATGAAACTTCTCCATAGTTGCTAATATCTTCATACACCTTGAAATATGAAAGAATAATTATTTGGACATAGTATATGTCTAGATATGAAATCAGCAATAATTAGCAACAAAAACAATGAAAACAGATAGAAGGGAAATCAACCGGACTGGAGAAAACAGCAGCATCCAAGATATTCAAAATATTAAGAGGGAAGTTACAACAGGTGTACAGGAAAATGTACTATTGCTGTTGTATATCAATGCAAACAATAATTGAATATATAAGAGTTCCAGAAATAGTTAAAGTTAACTGGAAAGAAATCTTTACTAATTCAAAGCTAACATACGTCGACACCAACAAGTGTGTCCCAACTATTTGTACTTGGCTACAGAGATCTAATTTCAAACAATTGAGCTCAATGGTTAAGGAGACTAGTTATAAATAAGTTGTTTATATCTTATTTAATTATATTGATAGTTTATCAGTTCTACCTCTAACCCTTAAGACAGACCAATATAACATTGTAATGACTTGTTTGGCTGGACGAATTACCACTGATATTTTAGCAGTCATTTTACTATCCACATCCGAACTCATTAAATTTAGCATACTGAATGGGGATAGTAGAACAATGGTAAACCCAAAATGAAAATATTTGTCTTATAAAAATAACAAACAAGAGTAACTTACTCTTGGTTTTGAGGGTTGTTCAATTGTGTGAACTTCATTTCTCTCAAAGCCAGAAGAAAGATTGCCATCATTCTGGCTTATGACTTCTAAACGTGAATGATTATCATTTGATGAAAAAATTCTCCCAGCAATTTTGTTACCTGCATATCCCACTGAATTTCATCTTCATTCATAAGTTTCTGGCACAATTGGATTCTCACCTTCGTTTTCATCCGGAATTGTATCAATGAATATGTCACTCAAAGCTCCACAAGCTTCAGTTTCAATAGCTTGCAGATCATCCCAGTCTTCCTTGTCTTGGTTAAAATCAGCCAATGCAGCAAGAAAATCATCACCACAATGCTCCACGGTAACAAAATCTGTGCCATCCTCCCCTACACAAGGTATTAGAAAACCATCACAAGACACAAGATAAAAAAGATGTCAGAAAATTTCCAAAACCAAAATAAGTATCCAGAGAATTACCAAATTATACAGAGACATTCTCAGCATTCAATTCGAACTATTTGACAGAATGATTGACTTGAATTACTAAAAAAAAGACAAAACATTTCCAACATTATCTAGTGGTAGAACTTCAAATCATAAGGATGTTACTTATTATGGGACATTTTTATTTGCACCTCAAAGAAAAAAAACCAACTAAAATATATTGATTATCAGCTTAAAGTTATTGTCTTCTCTCGTGAAATCCAGTAAACATTTTGCATTAGCCAATACCCTTCCTATCAATGACCACTAAAATGACAAAGACTCCTGATCAACAAATCTTACTGTACAGAATGTAAAACTTAACCATCTTTTCGCGGATAAACAAACATCACTAATGTCCAAAAGAAGAAGATTAAATGTCTCTAGAATCTTGCAACTACATGATACCTAGGGTTTAAGGCGTCAATATCACAGAAACTGCAATTAACTGAAGGAACAACAAAAATTACAAATACCAGATAGAATGAACAATTCAAATTTGCTGTCAGGGGGAAAATAATTCGCTCTTTCAGATTGAATGCCAGATAGAAAGTGATAAGGGAATGTCTCACCATACAGATCGAGAAGGCGATCCAAGCACTGATTTGCAGCATCTTCATCGAACCCGAATTCGTTCGCTAAACTAAGAAGCCGTGCTCTCTCCACATCCATTTCCCGCTCCGCCGCGCCCGCCCAACTCCCAGTGCGCAACGACGAGGGTTGACGCGTGCAAGCGGCGCGGTTTAGGCGGGAAACTAATGTTTAGGCACTCGCTCCCTCCAGATGAACCGAACCGATCCGGTCCGAATCCGTCGCACTCTCTGCCCATTTTAGAGTATTATATAAAGATGTAATAATTTATAAAACATTATTAAATTATAAATTTTGTAAAAAATTTATAAATCTATGTAAATAAAAAAAAAATTTATAAAACTCTATGAATTTTTTTTCACATATCTATGAAATTCTATAAAAAGTCAATAAAAATCTATCAAATTTGAAAAACTATCATTTAGAAAATTAATAAAAATAGTTAAATCCCTTAAATTAATTTTGAAGTTAATGATTCATACAGATATCAATTGCTATATCAAATAACCACAAAATTTTGTGTGAGAAATTATTTATCTATAAAATTTACAGAGCTTGAATGTGGCTTGAGTTTCACGAACTAAAGTAAGGACTAACAGATTAGAAAATCATGTATAACAATATCATTAAAGGTTAACCCATCGAAACCTAGTATTTAACATGTTCTTAATGAACTTGAAATTTTGAACATGCTATTTCGTGTTAGAGTCAAGTCTAATATAAACGGCTCATACCGAAGGGCATTTATACACTTCTGCATCAACACAAAAATTATTTATTTTAAATAGATAGCAACAAATACTCGAACAATTTATTTGAGTCTAAAACATTATTCACAGGTTCCCACTAGATCGTAGAGAATAAAAAGATCCGTAATACATTCCAATTCCATGCCCCAGTCTCATGTACAACCCTGTAGAAGCATCCACCCAGCGTATCACTCCACGCATCGAGCACCTCGACCAATTTGGCATCCTCTTTGCGACCTCTAAAGATGTTCAGATTTTTATGCTGAAACAAGGTTGATGCCAACATGTCTGCCGCTCAAAATCATGCATCATCATCGTCAAACATTGTGGAGAGGACAAGCTGCCTCACGAACTCACTCCTCCGAGCAATCTCCTCCAGGTTTTTGTCCGAGTGGGATGGCGTGGCGCTGTAAAATGATGCTTACAGATGTTAGAAATAAGATAAAAGATGAAGTGCCGGACATTGAACGAGGTAGTGCTACCATGGTCTTAAAAAAATATCCTTAATTCCCTTATCTGGAAGTGTACAAAGGGTACTTTTGTCATATAGCAATTCCGATGATTTAGAAATCTCTGGACAATTTTTATCCTTATGAAATTCTTCAAAATTGGTGAATACTACATAAATGAGATCAAGAACCAGCCAACGAACATGGAGATATCACGTTAGTCTTACGCTTCTAGTGAGTTTTACCAATGTACATGGAGATATCATGTTAATTTTATGCTTCCAAGAGGTTTTATGCTGCAAGAAGAAATGTTTCCATTTTATAGCATAAACTAGAATATATATCAGATTTTTACCAAAAGGCGTACCTAGGGATTCAAATTTACCAAAAGGCGTACTATACTTTCAAATTTACCAAAAGGCGCACAAAAAATTATAAAATACCCTTTTTACCCCTGCCCCTAAAAAACCAGCAACGTTGGGTCTGATATTTTGTCATATCAGGCCCAACGTGGACATGATATTTTATCAGGTCCACGTTGTGCCTGATATGGAAATATATCAGGCCCAACGTGGCTGGTTTTTTAGGGGCAGGGGTAAAAAGGGTATTTTGTAATTTTTTATGCGTCTTTTGGTAAATTTGAAAGTATAGTACGCCTTTTGGTAAATTTGAATCCCTAGATATGCCTTTTGGTAAAAACCTGAATATATATAGGAACAATATTCTAAACCCAGATTCGCAGCTATCAAAAATCTGCCCCATAATAAGCTACATATTTATTACCTCCGAAGAAATTAGTTTGAAAAAAGCATAACCATAGTATGACATCGTCTCCTGATCACTACCAAGACAATCCAGTAGAAAAATGATCACTATGTACATGCAGGAAGTAACCAACTGAAATATGAAGATGGGGCAATCAAACTCACGTAATTGCACATAAATGTAAAGAGGAAAAAACAACTCATATGACTACTGATCCATAATTAAATTGCTAACAGAAATTCATTAACCTATCTAAAGAATCCAAACAAACAGTGGTGATGAATGTATAACAATCATAACTAAACTCTATCAGGAAAGAGTTTATGCATTTACCGGAGATTGATAAGTCAAAGTAAATCATAATGCTAAAAGTTTGATCATCCAATTTGAGAAATAAAGACAATGAAATGTATAATAATCATAAACTTCAAAAAGGAAACAGATTAAGGATATAATGGGAGAACTGCACCAAAACAATTTATGTATCAATTTGAGAATTTATGCTAAAGATAAATTATAAAAAAAGGCATTGCATGAAACTTCCGCCAATACGAAGTCACCAAGGGAAGGGTTTATTGTATGCAGCCTTACGTAACAAGAGGTTATTTATGTGACTCAATGATAGCAATTTTACCATTGCGTCAAGGCTCCCCTTCTAGTTTATCAAGCAAAATTTCTGATAACTCAAAATTTAACTAACCCAAAATTTCTAGTTTATCAAATAATAGTACCCAATTTCTTGGTGGATACAGAAAAGAATCAATTTTATATCGGCTGTGAGAGAGGAAGCAAGCAAAAAAAAAAAAAATTACTATCAAATACCATAAAATTTGACCATATGGATATGCTAGAACACTTCTAGATTTATAAATTTGATGTCATTATTACATCATACCTCTCAACCAATTTCTCATCTGACACTTTGCCTGCAGAAGTTTCTTCAGCCAGGGGTTCAGGTTGTTCATCTGATGTATCTACCACAGGTACATTAAACATGAATGATGATAACAACGGATCAGGTGCAGCATTGGAGGTACCAATAGAACCTCCCAAAAGTGAATGAAGATTGTCTTCATGTAAATCCTTTCTAAGCAGAGTATGTGTAGAGTAAGATCCTAAGGAACCTTTGCGTAATCTCCTTCTACGCTGTATGTTAGTTATTGTCAAAGAATACAATCAATTTAGTCTTACTTGTAAAACAGTCATTTAAAATACAGTGGTTGCTTACAATAGATATTTCAATTTATAAAATAGGCATTAAGTAGTAAAGAAGTATACAATATCCATATAGAATAGAAGAAAAAAGTTGATAGATACAGGCAGCCAATGAAAAGAGAAGAAAGGATATCTTAAAAATACGTGCATGTTC
>JBAMIB010000053.1:123051-140607 GCA_037177415.1 Kaempferia rotunda | reverse complement strand
GAAAGAGAAAAAAATAATAAAGAAATAAAGATATGATAAATTATAGGGTAATTGATGTAGTGCATAGTAAAAATTGACTCTCTAAATTTAATAAAGTAGATAATTTTCTCTAAAATTTAAAGATAGGATAGAGAATCTGATGTGGATGCTCTAACTGTAGAATATTTTTTTTTAAATGTGACTTACAACTAAGAGATATTGGATTTTTGATCCAGTCATCATTAGTATTTCTCGATTTAGGATGGAAAATTGGGTCGGTCATCCATGATTACGATGACCCAGATTAATTTTTCTTAATGTACGTCTGTTTGTCAATTTGATATCGAGAAATGATTTGTAGGGAGAAATTTTTTTTTTAAAAACTCTTAATCAAAGACACGCGAGTCTTAAAAAAAAAAAAAAATAATGGACCCCATACTATGTGAGATTTTCGGAGTTTTTTTTTTTTTTTTTTTTCCGTGTATGATTGATCTTCGATATCAGCGTCACAAGAACTGAAACGCGTGTCCGTGGCACTATTTTTACATTTTAGAATTCGTTTACGCCATCTCTCTTTCTCTTGACAAAGTGTTGTTTTTCCTTTTCCGTTATACCGCACAGTGCGTGTGATGGCTCCGAAAAAGAAGCAGGGCGGTCCGAAGGGCGCCTCCAAGGCGAAATCGCACACCGCCGATGGAAAACCTGCTCCCAAGCTCCAAATCTCGTCTGAGAACGAGCGCCGCCTCCGTCGTCTGCTCCTAAACAATGAAAGACCTCCATCCTCGTCGGAGGTCCCGGCCGTCGCTGCTCCAGACGTTGCTTCCAAGTATCAGAAGGCCAAAAGGATTCGAGCCGTCTATGATAAGCTCTCTCTCGAGGGTTTCTCGGCTGATCAAATTGAAAAGGCTCTCTCCGCCCTCGGAGTTCGATTCCTTTTCTCTTTCTATTTGTTATTTCGTTTACTTTTGTTTGCTGCCGTCGAAATGTTAATGGTTCTTGAATTTGGGTTGTGACTCTGAATAATTTAGCGAGGCATTGGATTGCTCCGATTAAGTTAATTCAAATTTTGATTGGAAACTTTTTATAGGTGAAGAGTACTACTTGGCTTTCTTAAACTTCAAGGCTCAAGCCCCATTTGCATCATCTATTATATGCTAGTGACAATGTCATTCTTTGGAATCTTAGGTATAGAAATTTTCGATTACTTCACAAGTTGCTCTTGGACACACCACAACAACAACCAAATTCCACTAGGTGGGGTCGGTTGGATCATTTTACGCCATTGAGCTCTATCTCCTACTATATCATCATCTATACTTAAATAAATTTTATCTCGTTTTATTGTTGCTAACCGAGTTTTTTTTATCTTCCTCTTCCTCATTTGATATAGGTGTTTGTCATAGTTTCACATCTCCTAACTGGAGTTTTTATTGGTCGTCTAAGTACATACTCTTACTATCTTAAATGTGTCTCTTGGAATTTTTCCTCAATAAATATAACTTCGACTTTCTCTCTAATGCTCTTGGACACACAAATTAATTTAATGAGTCATTGAATTACTCTGATTGAATATTTCCTAATCTTGATTGGTAACTATTTGTAGGTTATGATACTACTTGGTTTTCTTAAACTTCAAGGCTCAAGCGCCAGTCAGATTTGCATCATCTGTTATATGCTAGTGACAGTGTCATTCTTTGGAATCTTAAGTATAGAAATTTTTTATTGCTTCACAAGTTGCTCTTGGACGCACAAGTTAATTTAATGAGGCATTGGATTACTATTGGAAACTATTTCTATGTTAGGACTTAGGGTACTACTTGGCTTTCTTAAACTTAAAGGCTCAAGCCCTAGTCATATTTGCATCATCCGGTGACTGTGTCGTTCTTTGGAATCTTAGGTATAGAATTTTTGTCGCTTCACAAGTTGCTCTTGGACGCACAAGTTAATTTAATGAGTAATTCCTCTGATTGACTTTATCCAAATCTTGATTGGAAACTATTTCTAAGTTAAGGTACTACTTGACTTTCTTAAACTTTAAGGCTCAAGCCCCAGTCAGATTTGCATCATCTATAATATGCTAGGATGGTGTCATTCTCTGGAATCTTAGGTATAGAACTTTTTGATTGCTTCACAAGTTAATTTAACGAGGTATTGAATTTCTTTGATTGACTTTCTCTATATCTCGATTGAAATTATTTCTAGGTTAGGGTACTACTTGGCTTTCTTAAACATCAAGGCTCAAGCCCCAGTTAGATGTTATATGCTAATGACGGTGTCATTCTTTGGAATCTTAGGTATAGAAATTTTCGATTGCTTCACAAGTTGCTCTTGGACACACAAATTAATTTAATGAGGCATTGACTTACTCCGATTGATTTTCTCCAAATCTTGATTGGAAACTACTTGTAGGTTAGTACTACTTGGCTTTCTTAAACTTCAAGGCTCATGCCCTAGTCAGATTTGCGCCATCTGTTATATGCTAGTGACTTTGTCGTTCTTTGGAATCTTAGGTATAGAAATTTTCGATTGCTTCACAAGTTGCTCTTGGACGCACAAGTTAATTTAACTAGGCATTGAATTACTCCGATTGACTTTCTCCAAGTCTTGATTGGAAACTATTTCTAGGTTAGGGTACTTCTTGGTTTTCTTAAACTTCAAGGCTCAAGCCCTAGTCAGATTTGAGTTATCTGCTATATACTAGTGCCGTTCTATGGAATCTTATGTATATAAATTTTTGATTGCTTCACAAGTTACTCTTGGACGCCCAACTACCTTTATGGCGATGGAAAATCAACCTTCTTGGTTCTAAAATTGATAATCCAATTGATATCAAGACTTATTTTAGCAGTCTGCATGGTTCTTGTTCTGCTACTTCTATCCTGGTCCACTGTTTGGAGAGATTTGACTGCTTTCAGGGACATTTAATGCATCTGAATGTGATGGAACCTAGGTTGGGAACTCATTTGGGTTTTTGGTTGGATAAACATGCCTGTGGAATTTGTCCAAAAAAAACTTTACCGTAGCTATATGAGATCTGAACTGGCGAAGGGGTTATTTTAGCAACATTAATTCAAAGAGCTTTATTTAATATCTCAATTCTACAGGTCTATGTCGTTTCTGCAACTGCAGAGTTATTTGTCACAGTTGCTTATTTCAAGGACTTGCTAACAATCCAAAATTATTCCATGTGATGGAGAATAAATCAAAATGTCAATAGTTTAGAGTCAATCCACATCCTTTATGATGGTATTGATCCCCTTTATTCAAGTAAATATGAAAATCTTTCACTCCATTAAGATTGAAATATTCTTTTATCCACTTGTCAGAAACAACTTTATAGAAAAGATTACTTGAGGAAAAAAGTCCATTGTATTGAAGTTATCTGTTCTTGGTATGAGGAATGTTGCTCCACCTCTCCTTTAGTAGATTGGGACTGAATTTACTTTCTGCGGTTTCTGGAATTAAGCTGTCTATCAACTCCATAGGGATATATACATAAATTCTTCAGCACCATGTCAAAACACATGCACCATGTCAAAACACATGCTCTGGTAAACTGGTGGACCATTCATGAAATTTAGCCATCAACATATGTAGGAAAGCAGGGGTTAACACATTTGGATTTTCTTGAACCTTTGATTCTTGAATTTAAACCAATATTGTTAAAAACAAGAAAAATTTATCTTGCTTTATCAATAGGGGCTGAGACACAATTTTCTGGATGTAGGAAGGGGCGGTGTTTGAGAATGCTCTGGATTGGTTATGTTTTAATCTTCCTGGACACGAGCTTCCAATAAAATTCTCCAGTGGTGTTGATACATCTAATCTTGATGGTAAGCTTTTGTACATTATGCCTTTTAAAATTTTGACCAGAATGAATTCTATTAATAGTTAGCAATAAGATTCTGAGTTTCTTAATGAATAATTAGACAAGGTTAACTTATCATTAATATCTTCAAAATTTTGATGTACTGTCATTTCTTAATGATAGAGATCATAATGCCTGAGTTATTTAGTATGCATTGTTCATTTCTAATGTAGGGACAGAAAGGTCAGTTAAAATCATATCTACTGCTCGGGAAGACTGGGTTCCTCAACAACGTGAGCTAGAACATGTACCTAAATCTTCTTTGGGAATTAAGGCGAAGCGGGATGAGTTGTCACTGGATATAGGAAAATCTTCACAGAAGGAATGGATACAACAGTACTTGGAACGAGAACAAGAGGTAATCGGGTTTGTCAATGCTGGACATAGCGCGCCCACAAGTATTTGGTACAACTAGTTAATCATGCAATAGTATACTGCTTTGACTCTTTTATGTTTAAAATTTTTCATGAATAACTTGAGATCAAATTAATTATCTATTTAGTATATATGTAAATAAATATACAATGCACATGCAGTCAAAGGTTGGTAGCACTTGGTAGTACAAGTCTCATATCTTGTTATTTAGTTTATTGTCATGTGAATTTCTGAATAGGGGTTTATGTTTGTTGGTTTTGAATTGATTAATATATTCTATAATCAATATTGTATTCATTGTAAATTGCTTGCTTAGATCTTCATGCCCTTTTGGGTTTCTTATAAAATGTATTAAGGTTTCACTGTGTGCACCCAGGCCCTATGTATGGATCTGTAGGGATTTCAATGGTTGAGTTATGCTAAACTCTCATTTCTGACGCTCATATATCCTATCATACGGTTTTTTCATTTTTTATATGATCAGAATATTTACATAATGATTTTGTCTCGCTGTTCACAAAAAACTGTCTGTTTTCTTTGTACGATATAAAAGGGAGTGGATATATATATAAGTAAATAAGTATAGCACAAATAATGAGTACAAGAATTGGCCTTTAGGAGCTACTTATGAAAAAAAAATCTTTGTTTGGTTGGTTAATGTTATTTTTAAATTTTCTCTTCTAAGGGGACCTAGTCAAACAAATTCTTTAGATTTCACTAACTATACACTATTTTTTCCTATAGTTAAGCAATCTTTTTCTTCTAAATTTATAACCAATGATTCCTTGTATCCTGCTTTGTTTGGTTGTAAATTCAGAGTGATATATTCTTCAAACAGTTTAAGTTTGTGTGTTTTGTCCTAATGTTTCTGATCCAAAATGGTTGAATATATGTGTGCTTCAGACTAAAATTTACCAAAGTATATGTTTGTACATTAGAAAACTCCCCTGTTTTAAGCCTTATTATGCATATGACAGCTGATGCAAACAAGATCTCAGGAGGATGATCCAAACTTTCATGCTGCCTCTGTTCTTGAACAATATCATCAAGCATGGTTGGGTGCAAGAGAGGCAAAGCAGAAGGGAGACAAAACAAGTCAAAAACATTTTGGCAATCTTATAAACAAACTTAAGCGAGAACTTTCTTTGCTAGGTTTTGTACCATATTCTTGTGTATCTGGTTAAAATTCTTTACCTCTGATCTAATGTTACTGATTCTCAACAGGTTATTCTAATGAGGTTTTGATGGATCAATTACAAGATGAATCTACAACTAAATCTGTTGAGGAGATTACATGTGATTCTACATTTTCTGTGCTCACTGAGTTAAATGTGCCAGATAATAATAGAGTTTTGGATCAGCCTGCTGAATTTGACACCAAACAAGAATTTGATTCAGATGGAGATGAGGTGCATATGTTGAAAGAGGTTGACTCTTCTACTAATCTCCAAGAAGACCATATAAATGAAGCTGAAAAGGATATAGAGGAGTTAGAGCTTGATAACCTTTTTTCTGAAGATTCTTCTTCCAGTGCTACATTATATCCAGAAATATTACAACAAAAGAAAAAAAATTTGTCGGAGTTTGCTTACAGACACAATCTTGGAAGCATTGATGACATCTGGATGAAGGTAAATTAGTTAGGTTAAATTTAGCATTGTAATTAATTTTTTCTGCATAAAATCATGCATTTTAAATTTCTCACCAAATCATTATCATTATCTTTGTTTGATTATGGTTGTGTGCATTCTGATTTTTCATAGCCATCACTTTTATTGGAAAGTAAGTTATTTTTTTTTTAATTCTTCATTTTATAGACTTGATTGCTAGTCACCTCCCGAAGGATTAAACTGATAGTAAATAGGAACATTTTTTGCATTTATGCTTAAAGTTGCATCTAGCTCATGCTGGATTATATTTATACAATTGAATGAATTGCAAGGTACTGCAGGCTATGCAATATGCTATTAGTTGACCATCAAGATGAACTTATTAATATGAAAAAGAGGTGGGCCACAATTTGACTCATGTTCTGGGCTCTACTTCGACAATCACAATTTAAACAACTCAATGTTATTGTGTATGATTTAAAAAAGATTGAATGTGATGCTCTTGTCTGTTGTGCTTCACTGCCTGAAACATTCTCTCGTTCACAGGGAGATTCTAGAAAAATTCCTAAGGCTGTTCTACAAAAGCTTTGCCAGAAACTAGGCTGGGAGCCACCCAAATATGCAAAATTATCTGGCAAAGAGGACAAATTCCAATATTCTGTGAGTATCTTACGTACAGCAAGAGGCCGGGGGAAGAGCCGGAAGGCTGGAGGCTTGATTTCTATCCAGTTTCCTGATAACGGGGAATCTTCAAAATCTGTTGAGGTGCAAATTTGAAACCTGAAGTGGCAGTCTAATTGGCTTTTGTGCATCAATTCATATGTAATGTCTTGAATTGGAATGTTTGTCTTCATTCCCAAGCATCAATCTTCTTTAATGTTTTGTTCTCTCTTTGTTGTGAGATCTATTAATACCCCCTAATTATTCTTTTTCTTATGATTTATGTGCTTTGACGTAAACCCTTTTGCATATCTGATGATTTCACACTGCTTCATATGCCCTATTTTCAGAAACTCTTCTGAAGTTCAATTTATTATTTGTAGGATGCTCAAAATAAAGTAGCATCATTTGCACTTTACCAACTTTTCCCTGATCTTCCGCTTTGCCATATGCTCATGGAACCATACTCTTCATTTATTTCGATTTGGCAAAATGGTATAATAAACATCTTGCATTTTTTCTATTTTATGTTTATATTTTGTCATCCTTTACTTGTTTCAAAATGATTTTGGATTTGTCTGTAGGCGAACTTCCAACCAATGTGGAAGATGATGAGGATGCCCGTCGAATAGACTTTGTAGATTCGTTGTTGAATTCACTGCCGATGACTCCAAGTGCGGCCAAAAGAATGTCCTGCAGTGAAATGTTCACTGAAGGAAACATTCTACAGATGGTAAATGATTCTCCTAGTGCAGTTGCTGATGAAAAATTTCCAGTTAATACAGGTACCGGTATCCAAGAAAGGGCCATCACATTGTGTTTGGTATATTAACAAAAACAGTAAAGTAATTTATTTTTTTTAATCTTGTGCATCTATTTTCTTCTTCTTCTTCTTATAATGTAATTTAATTCTAATGGACTACATTCTCTTTGTATTTTTTATCCTAGAACCATTGACATTTTTTGGGCCTTTAGCTGTATTTCGATTTCTTTTAATTATTTTTTTATGCTAGTATTCATTTAGAAAAGACTCTTAACTAGTTTTAAATCTTCTTTCTAAAACTCATCAAGTAGTTACTAGAAGTCTCTTTGTTGTAGATGCAATTATAGGTGCTATAGAAACTAATGTTTTATTTTCAAGGTAGAATGATCTTGATTAATTTTCATAAGGGACAAATGGGATAGTGACTAGTAAACAATCAGAAAATACAATGCCTTGATCTAAGAGACAGACATATTCCATATACTATTATTTAGAAGGTGAATCCCAACAAAATCAGTAGGTTATGACAGTCAACCCTTCCATATACTATTATTTTGGTTGTCTTTTTTATATCCTTCTCTCTTCTTAATTAATTGTTATGAAATCTAAAATTTGATTTATGCAGTTCAGAAATTGTTGGGTCTGCACATACATTTATTTAAAAACAAATTTTCTGCCCATTAGGATTTTACATATTTATTTCAAGACTATTTTACATCTACATGTTATCAAATGTTACAATGTTGGTAAGCATCATCTTTAAAATTCATTATGTGAAAAATAGCAAAAGGATCTTTTTTTACTGCTGAAGAGAAGGGCACAATGATCCATTCCTCATATTGGGTAGTTCAGATGGTTCACCCATGGATCACTCAAATATTTAGATGATCTGAGTGTAATTAATCTGTTAACACACTGTTCGTACTTCTTTGGAAGGTACAACTTTGTTAACTGGACTGCAACTGCAGCAACACTAGCAAGAAACCATTGACTTTGGATCATGGGGGGCAAAATTTCCTGTTTCATTTTTCTAATTTCAATTTCTGTTTTTATATTATTACCTTGTTGGTGTGAGGCTGGCTTGCTTAGATACTTAAAAATTATGTTTAACTGACTATTATTGCTTGTTTATCTCTTTTTTCTTTTGCAGGAATCAGCAATCCTGAACAGTTAGAAAGTATCTTTTTGAAAAAGGAACTTGAAAATAAAATGACACAGCCCAAGTATATGGTATACTCTTCTTCGTTCAGTTTCTTTTAATTGCTATTCTATGAGTTATCTGTTATTTCTGTATAGGTTCTTTGCTAATACGGCCCTCCAAGTTAGTAATTAACTCATCTTAGGTTTATGCTCTTTGCTCATAATTGCAAAGTCTTATGTGGTATCTGTTTTTTGTGCAATTTTTTTTTATTGCTATCCTATTTTCCATTTCTCACTTTTGGAAAAGAACTTTTAACTGTTATAGTGACGATACCAAAATACAAATTAGTAATGAGCCTCTCTTATTGGTATTGATTCATTCAAAATGATTAGCCACTTGGTTGGAGATGCTCTCTTCCTACCTATTTAGGCCACAAGTCTCTCTGATCTAGGCATGTGTGGCTGGAGAAGCCACCCTTCATCTCTCCCTCTCAGCATCTGAACTTGGCTACGTAAACCAGGTAGTCAACTAGTCATGGATCTGCTTCTTGTAAGGCATGTTTCATTTCTCCTCTCCTTTGATGCCCAGATGGACCTCAAGTTGGGCTTTTAGCCTGGCCCTTTCCCATAGCCTTTTACTGCGAGGTTGGCTCTAGTACCAATATGACATGCCTCTCAATTCATCTAAAATGACTAACCACGTAGGCAAATTCACTATCTTCACATAAGCGCTTGAAGGCGCCAACTACTTAAACAGCTGGGACATAAGGACCCAGCATCAGCTCTCTATCCCATCATTCGAAAGGCAGAAGGCAAGGTTATGGAACCTGGCTGCATCAACCAATCAGGTGATCATGATTTGCTTCTAGCAAGGTTTGTGACAACTTCTTTTATTTTCCCTTTAATGTAGTGTACAACATTAACATTGAACACTGCATGTTCCATATCAGCATTCAGCAACAAACTTCTCATCATTCACTGTCCTCTAGTGGTCTATACTTATGGATCCCAACAATGTAATACTCATTGGTGCCAATTTTTGTGCATTATCACTTGTTGATCAATGGTTAAATGTTACAGCTTTAACTTCATGTTTGGAATAGACCATATATTCCCTCTTTTAATTTGGTTTATATCTTTTTCATGCAGAAAATGCTGGAAGCTAGATCTTCGTTACCTATTTCTAAGTTTAAAAACAATATTCTACAGTTGCTAGTTGAGAATGATGTTATTGTTGTTTGTGGAGAAACAGGCTGTGGAAAAACAACACAGGTAGTTCATGAAATTTGTCTATATGATACAAAAATCATTATTCATCTTACCAGTATGAGTAGTAGGACAACAAATAAGCACACAAACCTTTTAATGAGTTAATGTATTAACCTTCACAATAATGCAAATTTTCTTTGGGTCGATAAGGAAAACTACTGCCAAAAATATACCACCAAAATTTTCTTAAAGAAATGCTGAGAGTTCCATCTCACTAAAGATATTAAAATTACAAGCAATACATTGTCTGTGGTTTAAGTACAAAGCATTTTTTGTTCAAGTTTAGTGTATTATTGTTTGTCATAATTTTAGGATTGTTGTATTTGCAATTGAAGGGAGCCTTGGTGCAACTGTAAGGTTGTTGCCATGTGACTTGGAGGTCACATGTTAGAATCTCAGAAATAATCTCTTGCAAAGCAGGTAAGGTTGCGTACAATAGATCCTTCCGTAGACCCACATTGGCGGGATCTTCGTGCATCGGGTTGCCCTTTTTTGTATTTGCAATAGCTGTTAGATGAACCCTGCTTTATGATTGAGAGAAAAATGGCTAAGGTGTGATACAAAGGATCATTATTCTATTCTTTGTATTCCTATAGCTATGTTGGCTGTGAGTATTCTTACCGTAGTTAGGACCTTATATCAAGATCTATGAGGGGGTTCAATGCTTCATGTTGCTTATTCTAAAACCTTGCAACTTACAAATTTTTGTTGATGTTGTCTTTCCACTTAATTTCTTTGTTCTTTCAGTGTTCTTTTCTATTATTATTGAACCATTGAAGTGATGGATTTTTTTAGTTATGCAACCTTTGTAGGTTCCTCAATATATTTTAGATGACATGATTCGATCAGGACTGGGTGGATGCTGTAATATAGTGTGCACTCAACCCAGAAGATTAGCGGTAAGAACATTAATAATGTATTGCCAGTTGCCCTAAATACATTTTCCTGAATTGGCAAGGCATCAATGCCTTACTATTATGCTTGTAATAATGACATTGAGGGAAAAACAGGTCTTCACTGTCCCTTCATTTTCCTGACATAATCATTTTTATTTCCTATGATCTTAGTGACCTTTTTAGCTTGTATTTTTCTTGCCACAAATCTATATATTTGAGCTTTTGCTTTCCATTTTTATGTACCAAAATGATGCTTAAAATGTTCCCTTATTTCTTGAATACCTAAATGGCTCAATCTTAAAATATCTAATATTAAAATTCTAGAATATAATATACATGAATAAATTAATGATTTAAGAACAAGATTCAAGATTCAAGAAGTTAATCAGAGTCAAGTTGAATGCCCCTCCTATTTCTCCAATTAGTTTCCAATTAATTAGATGATTAAATCCACACAAACTCATCACCAAATTCCATTTTCATACAGTTTAATCATCAATCTTGATCCACCAATTTAACATTTTTAAGCCACAAACACTAGGTAATGAAAACTAAACACCTTAGTTCGACCAAAATAACATGAGAAACTAGCATTCTTCAATTAAGTGATGCAAGGAATATACAAGTCAACAATAAAATTTAGCTCTCAAATCAAAGAATTAATCTTTGTGCATCTTTCATTTATAGATCTATCATGCTAAAAAAAAAAATCTGAAGAATTTGAATAAGATAAATAAACACTAAATATCAGACGTATCTTCGTAGTCAAACACCAATAGACCATCTACACTATGGTTTGAAATTTCAAACTATGTTGGGGAGCATGGTTGAAAATTTTCGTTCTGTTATTTGTCTGAAACACGAAACTGGGAGGTATATGGCGAACTAACTGTGCCACCAATGCTAGAACAATGTTGCTTGTTTCAAGTTGGGTTGAATGACATCAAACAAGGTGCTCAACATATCTACTGAAGAATCGGGTAGATGACTTGAGAGATATTGGAGGAAATATGTGTGATCGCTAGATGTAATTTTGCTAAGTTGCGTCCTCATTGACATTGTGATTTAGCACCATGAATGGTGATTCGGGCGGTAGATTCACAAGTGTGCAGTTGCATTGTGCAGTGGAGTTGCAACCACAATTTCATCTCTTTCCTTTAATTAGGGAAATAGATTTATATTAATTATATATTTAATTACATATCTAGTTATATTAGATATTTAACTAATTGATATTATATTTAATATATAACTACAATTCTCAAGGAAATTGACTTTTTTTTATTGTTATAAATTTATATTTGCAAGTAAATAGGTGTTGAAATACATGATACTAAAACTGATCACTCCTGTCAAAAGTTGGAACTCCAATATGGCTCAAAATTTCAAAGCTTGATCCACACCACATCTAACTCTAACAAGTACAATTCTCTCACAATATAAAATAGCTTCTATCGACAAAACACCCTAGATTGCTGTATCAATTCAACTATCTGTGGGCCATTGTAGCTGGAAATCATGAAAATATTTCACAGAAAACCCCCACCAATTTAATAGAACCAAAATCCAGAATCAAATAATAATGTAACCCAAAGCCCAATACAAATTCAAAATATTCATCAGAAGACATTTCGACTGAACGCAAGTGTACGATCATGGATCCTACCTCCAATCATAAAATTCCACTCTAGGGTTGAACCCCCTAATTTGTTGTAGGTTATGACTCACCTGAGCATATCTGATGTTACTCACTATCCTCTAACTGCACTCCTCACATAATCCAGTTTAACAACTAATTCACCAACAACATATTTGGATCATGTGAGAGAAAGATGCCATCTCAGATAGACTTGATCCTAAATCAACTTCCTTCTATTGCCTAAGCTGAGTGTTGTCGCTTCCTTCCTTCGCCCACTAGCACCTTTATTTGAGCCCAAACAGGTCAATCAAATAATAAATAGGATTGTAAGTTTTAAGGTTAATTCAAATGAATGAACTAAATTAAATACAAGGGCATAACTGTATCAGCACTGAGCACAAGATTTAGTAAATACAAGGGCATAACTAAATTAATTTTAGAATTTAGTTTAGTTGTGAAGCACATTAGCACACTAGAAATGTTTTGATTAGCAATTGTTTCATAGTCAAATTGGCCATGAAATGCTTTTGTTCATCTGAACCCAAGATATATACTTTTTTTCCTATTATTTTGATCCTGAAAGGTAACTAATACACCTCTGCAAGCATCTATCTTTTTATTATTTTTTTTTTTATGATAACATGCTTCAGTTTTCTAGATATTTATTTTATTTTAATTTAAGTTTGTTTTTTTTTCCTTTTTTCCTCTAAATGTTAATTTCACGTGGCTTGTTTATTGTGTTCTGTTGTACAATTTCTAGAAGGTGTTATGTATTTTGTAGGCTATCTCTGTAGCAGAAAGAGTGTCTGATGAGCGATGTGAGCCTTCACCTGGTGGTGATGGTTCATTGGTTGGCTATCAAGTTCGCCTTGACATCGCAAGGTTCTGCACATTGCACATCTTTGCATTTTTGATCCATTGTCTTTGCACGTTAAGTTAAAATCATTTAATATTTTATTTTTTACAAGTCACATTCTTGGTTAGGTGAAGTTTCTTACTCTTGAATAATGCTTCTTTGATTCTAAATGCATTTTTCTGTATTTTTATTTTCAATCTTTCAGAAAGTTCAAATTTCTCTGTGAATTTGATCATTTTGTTACTATCAAATTCATTGTACCCTGCCTTTCTTTCCTTTGCAATTGTGATTTGTGTGTACCACTTCATATATTGGCAATGTATACAACTCAATTGGATTGCACTATATTTGTCCTGATCCTCAAAAAAGCAAGAATTTCATATATGAAACTTTATCTGCTATCTCTACAAAAATTTAGATGAGTCACAACTTGACAAACCCTTTATATGCTATTATTGTAAAAATTTAAGGTTCTTAACATAATTATTTGTTGCACAATCATTATAAAATTTGGTAATGATATTCATACTTGATCTACTTACATTTTAAAATGAAACCAATTTGACGTACCTTGCTTTCAGAGTATGTTACAGCAACCAAAGACATTGGTTCTAAATATTAAATCAATGTAATTGTGGACAAATTGCCGCTTGATTTATGCAGAGGCATGAGATGATGCTACTTTTGTTAAAAACAGAGCTAATAGGCGGGTAACATCAATAAAGGATTTGCCAACCTGCCAATTCCAGTTGCAAAACTATTGCTCATTTAGATTCTATTCCCTATAGTGTAAATTCTTTATGGTCGCAGAGATAGAAAAATGTACTCCTCTACATCATTAAAGGACCTTACTTGACTGTCAATTTGTAATTTCTGATGGATATTGTGCTGTTATTCGCACTTTTGATTTTCAAGTTTCCAAACTGGTTGAATTGGTTTAAAGTCTATTCATTTTGTTGATATTTCTTAGCTAAGGAAATGAAGTGCATGAACCTCTATACCTGTAAACTGGGTTTGAAATTTTTCGTCAGTAATCTGATGCAGTTGCATAGTTCTGTGAACTACCATTATTTCAAACAAGATTAAGGCAGGTGAAAGAAATTCTTCAGAACAATATACATAATAAATTCTTTTTATTTGTGTATGTGATACTTTCACAATTTGGTCCCTTTATTGACTCTATAACCTAATTCATTCAAATCTGTCAAAAATGTATTCAGTTACTGGATGGAGTATGAACCAGGATCCTTTATATCCCCCTTTGTGTTGTTGTTTTTCCCTTTCCCTTCTCCTAGTTATCAGATCAACTCTCCAAGTAAACCAAGTCTTAGTCTCCAATTAACAAATTTGGAGGTGAAAAGGGTCTGCTCAGTTTGTGAGCTGAGGGTACAAATACAACCCATTTGTATGCCACTCTTGATAATATATTACAAAACTATTTATTTATTGATGATGGTGATTATCCTTTTACAAATTGTTTTGTTATATTGGTAAATCTTGATCCTCTTATTATTGTTACATGTAATTTTATTACAGAAATGATAAGACAAAACTTCTCTTCTGTACAACAGGAATCCTTCTTCGTAAACTATCGGTAAGATTTGCTCATCAATTGGGACTAAGCATTTGTTTGCATCCATCATATTTATATTTCTTTTGAAGCCGTCCTATTTTTTGTTTAAAACTTCTACAGGTTCCTATGCCATTATGTTCACAATTTTGATTTTTCTTTGAAAATTTTGGGTGTAATATCATCAATATTCTTATTGGCTTTTGTGTATCTAAAATCATTTCTAGCATTCGGATTTGGCTAAACCATAAATCTTAATATTCAATGGGATTAGAATAGTTGCAACTTTTCTGCCCTTTTGATATTTTTATTACTAGTGTAGTTGCATTCTTATTGTTCCAAGTTATTCTCCCTTTAGATTTTTTTTTTTGAAACAAAAGAGAGTGTGGACAATTATGCCTTATGCCTTCTTGGGAGAAGAAACGTTTTATATATTTTTTTTAGAAGAAAAAGTTGAGAATTAAAAATGAATTTCAATTTTTAAGTGTAAAATTTAAAATCACGCTTGGTAGATCAACGCAAAAATAATTGTGTATCAATTTGATTGAAATGCTATTTGGTTGGAGAGGAAAACTGTGTTTCAATTGCATGTTCTTTATGAAATAAAAAATAATATTTTTGCTATGCTTTATTTTTCATTCTTAGCGTCTAAGCACTTTTTTTTTTTAATTTCCAGTGGCGTCTCCTTTAAATGAACAGGATATTTTTATATTTGTTAAAATGAAAGAGTTATATTTATGAAAAACAGTTAAGCAATTAGTAGTATTCTCCTATGCCATGCATATTTTGTTAGTGTACCTCTTATTTAACTTATAATTAATTCTCTGTAACAATAATGAATAGCAAATAATGAAAAAAAAAACTATTACAAAATGTTCAAAGATAACTTCCTTTCTCAGTGTTTCATGGAGTTTTAAATATAGAATTTATTATTATTTAAAAAAAAAACTGGTTCCTGTAGTACACAAAGAATTGGAGAAATTAGAGCAATGCACCAAACTTTTTTTTGACAAATATTTATTCCAATGCCAATTTCTTTCTTTTTTAATCAAAATTAAAACGAAAATTAAAATTTTGTATTCCCTATAACCCTAAGTTCCTTTTTCTATGTTAGTCAAACTCGCGTGTGAGTATGGATCTAGGTAATTTGATGTATCCAACACCACTATCTATATTTGCCGTCATTAGATGATCATACCCTTGTTGTTTTGCCCCCACGGGTTGTCACAGTTGGTTACTATATGGGTGGTTGCTCCAATAGATCTCGAGTTCATTTTCCAACGGGTGCAAAATGCCCTGTTGGGTGCCTGACCTCCCCTATATAATGGGTGCTAGGGTAAAATGCCCCTGTGATTTACTTGCCTGTATCTAGCTCGGGGGCTGGCGATACTGGGCGCTTGGGTGAGCGTTATCACCTTTTTGCTCCATTAGATATTCATACCCAAGTCCATATAACATACTTAGCTATTCAATTCTGTTCTCATTGTGCATGTGCATTCATACAGGATAACAAAAACTTGTCTGGAATCACGCATGTCATAGTTGATGAAGTTCATGAGAGATCACTTTTGGTAAGGTTTGCCCTTTTGTGGTTTTATATTCTTATTGAGTTCTAAGTTTCTACCTATGCATGTGTTCATTTTTTTAGCTTGTATAATCTAATGTACTTGTCTCATTGCAGCTTAATGACAAAGAATGTTAGAAGAAGAGATTGTCAAGATGAACATGTAGTGTTTTCAGACTGATTAGATTATTAATGAATAGTACCATCCAAATGTTTGAAACATCCAGTATCTAACAGAATAAAACAGGGCAATATTAGAGAATATAAATTTGGTATATCGTTAGCACATGGGAGCAGAAAATTAGTGTGTTTTCGAGAACCAAATTTGTTTTCTCCGTTCTTGATATATAGTTGGTAAGATAAGATTTGCAATCCCTGATCTAATGTCCATGGGGTTTTTTGCTTTATTCTTTTATATTCACTAAAGGATAATTGTTAGGTGCCTGCTGCTCTAAACACGTCCACTGGCAATCAACATGAATGGTCAGTTCTTGTATACTGCTCAATAAAGCTCCAAGCTTAGCCTCTATTGGTCCAAGATTCTGAATCATGATCTTTTTTTTTTTTTTTTGTATGGATGGGAGCTTCAATGAATTTTAAGTGAAATATGAACTTTAATGTAGTCAATTGAGTTAAAATATTGAATTGTTCTTAGACTTGAGAACTACTATATCAATATGTGTATAGGACTCAATCATCTCATCTATATAACTTCAAGTTAGAACATTGATATTATCCACGTTAAGCATGTCACAAAAATGCAGGTATTAATGCAACAAATGAGAAGCATGTCAACTTAGTGCTCTAGATTCAATGCTGGACTATAGTAGATGAAATTGGTGTCGGTCTTCACATTGTAAAGTTTGAAAGGATAAAATGACAACTTGTGTGGTTGTAGAATGATATAGATAAGGTTTCAATGATATTGAGAGAGACCTAGTGAAAGTTGGCATCTACCTGAGACAGAATTGTGTAAGATGACAGAGACTAATGACTAATCTATTTTTTCAAATTTGCAACCAATGAATAAAATGTTGTGGATAAAAATGAGATCAAGGCTCCAATCATTACTTTGATAGAGGAGAAATGCAGGGAGAAGATTAAGCTGTTGATCATTTTATCGAGATTGTAAAGATGTCAGGAGGGACAAATCAAAATTTGACACTAATTGCCTGAGAAGAGATGCTGAAAGAGAGACCCTAATTTCTTCTTAAATCATACACAAGATGAATGAGCAATGATATCAACTTGAGATACACTGGAGAAAGTGAGAAACATATACTATGATCATGGATTATTAGGTTTCGTAGATCTCTCAGCATTTATTTACTTTTTTCAATTGTCCTTTTAAAAAAAAAAAAAATTAA
>JBAMIB010000050.1:0-12281 GCA_037177415.1 Kaempferia rotunda | reverse complement strand
ATTAAAATTGATACATCACAATATGTTACCTTACTAATACTAAAATGAGTGACGTGAATTAGGTGGAAGCATTGGTTCTGGTTATATTTTACTTAGGTAACTTTTAAAACTATCCGATACTCAGTTTAAAAAATCAAAATTATATAAATTAATAAAAAGATGCTATTTTATATATATAATAATTATATAAATTAATTATTTATTCATTTAATTAATTGTTAATTTAAATAATATATAATTAAAATGGAAAATAAATATTATAATATCAATTAAATATTAAAACTTAAAAAAATATAAAATAATTAAAAAATATTAGAATATAAATTTGATTTATTAGAATTTTAATTTTTTTTAGAATATTTAAATTTTTTTAGAATATTTAAATTTTTAAAGATTTTTTTATAATTTTTAAATAAAATTAAAAAAATTAAAAACAATTTCAGAATATTATTTAATAAAATTTATTATTATTTTTTAAATTTTAAAAATATTTTTATATTTTATTGGGATAATTTAATTAGGGTTTATAAAAGCCTTTTGAAATACCGCATATAGGTGTGAATTGTTTAATTATTTAAATTGAAATATTCTTTGTCCACAGTAACACTCCCACGGTGCACGCTCGCACGCCGCCCGACACCCTCACACCTGTGTAGGAGGCCTACGGTGACTTTTCCGACGGCACTGGAATCATCCGGCGACGTCTCCGGCGGTGTCGGAAGCCTCCTGCAACGCTTCCGGCTCTGCCAGAAGCCTCGCTTCGCGACGTCCACTGCCGCGATGCTCTTCCTGCGTGGCATCGGGCGTCGCGACGCCCCTCCGGTGATGCATCGGGCGTTGTGACGCCGGTCCAGTGGTGTCGGGTTGGTGCCGGTCGGCGGGCGGAACGAAATGTTTCGCCCGGTTTTGCGGCTCGACACCGAAATTTTATTCCCTGCTTGATACAATAGTAAAGTTTCTTTCGTGTGATGAGTTTGAATTTCGGAAACAACCTCATGGAAAGTAGAATAAGATGACATACAATAGATCGTTTCCCGATACTCCGCATTGGCTAGAGCTTCGTGCACTAGGTTGCCTTTTTTTTATTATTATTGTATTATGAAATTATGAACAACACAAATTAAATAGATTAAAGAAAGTTTAGATGTAATTTGAGTTTAACTAATTAGATGTTAATTCTCATTATTCAAATTTATTTGAATATGTTTAGATTTTAAAAATTAATTTTAAAATCTCAAAAATTTATTATAAGATTATGATTAATTTTTTAAATAACAAGTAATAAACTATAGTTTAAAATTTTTCAATAATTATTTTTTAAAATAAAGACTTTCAAGTATATTAAAAAATAACTTTAAATCTTCAAATAACTAATGGAAATGATGAATAATTTATTTAAAAATTTTAATAATAATTTAAAATTTTCAATTTTTTTTATTTTAAAAAAAATTATTTTAGTAAACATATTTAAAAAGAAAAAAGTACTAAAGTGCGACGTGTTACGCTACTAAAATTATATTGTTTCAATTTGAAAATGTAACTCCAACATGACTTGAATTTCAGAGCTTGGTTATTCGAGGAAAACATTATTCCATATTATTGGGATTCCTACCTATTAAAGTTCAACAATAGGACAAGCTAATGTTATCCTTGCAATTTGTTTCTCATTTGAAAATCACTTCTATTTTATTTTAATTTGTTTCTCAATTGTTCTCACAAAACCTTGTTTTTTTTTCTCATCATAAAAGATTAAAAAAGTTTGTTTATAGTTTATAGTTTATTTTCTTGTTATACCTTCGTATTTTAATTTGTTCTTGAAAAACAAAAAATCATAATAGTCCTTTATTTGTACCCAAACTTAGCAATGCCATAAATTTTAATATGGCATTACTTGTGAACTCTTGGCATGACATGCTAAACCCCATCGTGAAAGATACGGATAGTAGGTGCGAACTTAAAACCATAAACTACACTCGGACATCTAGAAAAGGTTAAAGAATATACTTGGCAAAAATCAAATGGGCGCCCATCATTTGCGTTATCTTTAGATGGGCGCCCCATTTCTAATTAAGGTTAAATGAGCGCCCAACCCCTCTGCACCCTTTTTAAAGTGACCGACCCAAAGTACCCTTACATTATCTAATCATTTGGTCGTGTAGAAGTTAACAATTAACTTCTACAATTGTAGAAGCTCACATCTAGCTTTTACAATGTATAGAAGCTTGCAACTAGATTCTACAATACATTATCTAATCATTCGGTATTATAGAAGCTAGCAACTAGCTTCTACAATTGTAGAAGTTAAATGCTAGCTTCTTTATATCATTTTGATTTTTCTTATTGGAGAAGTTAAAATAACATTTCAACAAGCAAAAACGATTGTGACTCCATGACACTCATTACACGAATACTATCAGACCGTGTAGAAGTTAGTTGCTAACTTCTACAACAATTACTTTATATCATTTTGATTTTGCTTTTATGAGTGATAACTTGATTAAAACAACATTTTAACAAACAAATCAAACGATGAAGACTCTATCACACTCATTACAAACATAATCTAATTATGATCCAGCGTGTAGAAGCTAGCCAGTAGCTTCTACAACAACGCAGAATGGGGGTATTTTCGGGATAAAATCATGAGAGGGGTGTAGAGGGGCGCTCATTTAACTTTTTTAGAAAAAGGGGCACTAATATGATGTTTTTGTTAATTTGCAGCGCCCTTTTGATTTTTGCCCAATATACTTTAAGCTGTTTGACAAGTTATTTGTTCTGATAAAGCTCTTTGACAAGTTGAATATGGATAAGGAACTTTGGTGGTAGATCAAGCATTATATTTAATTTCACAAGGTTCACTCAGGGGATCTGTGCTTGAAGATGATCATTTTTTTTGAAACCTATGATTGACCCACACTTGGGTTAGAGTTAGGTACCTCCTTGAACGAATGATTTTCCTAATTAGGTAGCCAAAATGGACGACTACTTTGATTGGTGTAACATGATCCAAACTGATCTAGCATGTTTCACAAAGGTTAAATTCTTAGCTCCTGTAAAAAATTATTGGCAAAGTGTCTGAAATCACTGTGCCATGGTTGGAGCTGAACACACATGACATTATAATGAAATGAAAGGCAAATTAAGAAAATAACACTTTAAAAGCAAACAGTATCACGTGGATAAATTTAGAAAAATAAACTTTATGTGTAATCGAGTACCAAAGTAAGTTTGAGGTGCTACATATGCATTACAATCACAAAGTAGACTTTAGAGAAACCTCATCCATTTTCTTAATGGACTTAAGTTGAAAATCTAGAGACAAGTTAGGTTGTTACTCCTAATTCTTCGATAAAGAGGTTTGCCACTATGTCTTAAAAGTCAAACGATTTTTAAGGTCCTCCCTCTTCAAATAATTCGACCCCTTAGTAATGCACCATCCTATAGTGTATTATCCCTATTTAGAAAATTGACTAATACAACCTAGTTCTGGGACTCTTATATATGGGGTAGAGAGCAACCCTCAAACCTAGAGAAGGCTAGAAAGACCTATCCATGAGTCAAACCTCAGCTAAAATGTATAATACTGTAATTGTATAATAGAAATCATATGGCATCAAAATGTTGCATAAAGCTCTCACTTTACATCTCAAGCTTGATCCTGAACATGAATATAAATGTTGTGTTTACTTGATGAAATTGAGCGGAAAAAAGGAAAACTATAATTTTTGAGGGATTTTCTTCGTTTACCCCATTATTGTTTTTTGAAGAATAGGAAATCATTAATTCCATCTATTTAATTTATAACTAAATTCCTCTTCTTACCTTTGTTGAAGAAGATTTAGTAAGGGGCAATTTACCAAATCTCGTACTTAAGTTTAAGAGATAGTCAAAACGTGCATCTAACTTTAATGCTTTAAAGGCACACTTATTCTCCAAAATATCACTCCACCCATTACAACCTTAAACCAAGTCATTAATCAATTGTTTTTACCAAAACCAAATCGGAGAATCTCTCTTTTATCCTCTCTTAGGCTTCATTGATGAACCATTGAAAGAAAAATACCCCTTGCCCTGACTGCGATTTTGCAGCCAAATTTCGAGTTTTCAAGGCAGCTTGGCCGGGAGCTTGTGGCCACATAATTGCAACAGTGAATGGCCATGAAATTGTGGCCACTTGGTCATCATTTGACATGAGGTTGTGCCCAAGCTATTGCAAATGCTTGCGTTTTGGCCGTGAAATCATGGCAGCTACAGCCAGGGGAGGGAATTCTTTTTTCCTGGTTCATTGGCAAAGCTTGAGAGAGGAGAGAAATGAGGTTCTTCAGTTCATTTTAAAAAATCACCTAATGATTTGGCTTGGGAGAATGACATAGTTGGGGTTTTCATTCTGTTTTTAAAATTTTAAAAGATTTATTGAGGAGGTTGTTGTAGCTTTTGGGGATAGTCTAGTTGTATTTTTTATAAACAGTTGGTCTTATTGTTGCTTGTAAAAGGGTTTATGATCCCTTGTATTCGATCATCTTCACTCAATATTATTTTTTCGTCTTTCATTGAGTTGAGTTGTAGACAATAAAACTCAATTAATCCATATGTTGGTTTGGTTCAATAGCAGTTATGCATTAGAAACAAAAAAAATGCAGAAACTGAATTGTTCAAAGCTTAAGAAAGCGATATCTGGTACCAACAAAGCCCTTATTGTGGTTTGAATTTTTTTGGTAAAATTACTAATATTTATAGTGTAACAAAGAAGATCATTTAGTTTTTATTTGACATAGCACTATATTTTTAAACATCTTGAAAAAGGATTCCATTTTTTTATATTGTATTGAGGCTGCCTTTCATGTCAAAGGAATTTCTTTATCTCAAAGGAAGTATATTATAAATTTTTGACGAGGAACATGGCTACTTCCATAAAAGCAGAAAATTGATATATTTCAAGCTGGATTAGTCCGGAGATCGACTATGTCGCATGCACAGTAGAAGTTTAACCATGTCGACAATGTTGTATATCATTTCCCAGACAGAATAGTAAATTCGTTCTGCGTGGCATGAATTTTAAATCCTGGGTAGAAACTAATAAATCAAATCTTCGGTCAGAAAAGAAAGTCAGGAGTGTCAATACTACAAGGAATCATTCATAATTTTACTTCAGTTTATGTGTCGGTATTAAATATTTACATTTTTTAGAGCTACTGAATCTGACCTTTTTGTTTTTTAGTATATGTTATCTATTCATATAGCTTGCTAAGAATTTAAATTATGTTTCAATTTTCCAAAGATACTAATTTTGTTTAACAATCTTTTAATACCTGCTTTTAGCAGTTACTGTTTTAATGCTTTAGTGGGATCCTGTTGTTTTCTTCTTGCTTGCTATTGATGTTTGTGCTATGAATGTTCAGGACCACTTGATGAGGATTTGACCATGAATGATGAACATAAAGAGGTTGTAAGTCCTGATTTACTAAAACAGATATCCAGTTCAATTGATTCACGTCTTCTTCAGCATTTGGTATAGATCTAGCTTCAATAATATTCTAGTTAAAGGACCTCTTTGTGGTTCATTTATCCTTGGAAGCTGTCTAGTTATTTCTTTCTACAGCTGAAACCCAACATGTTTAACAGGTCAATGCTTTGTTCAAAGATTCTTTGCAAACTGGATATTCTGATAAGACTTGGCCTTCTAACGAGGAAGTGGAAGCAATAAGTGTTGTTTGCACTTTCCTTCATGTTACATTCTGTACGCTATCTCATGAACTCATCATGACCCTGCTAGCTTACAGAACTGATCTTCTTCCTGTACTTTGGAGTTATATAAAGAGATGCAATGAGAATCAAAGATGGCCACTATATTCTAAGTTCACAAATAATATACCTGGTGATAATCCAGGTTGGCTGTTGCCACTGGCAGTTTTCTGTCCTTTATACAAGTAAGGCTAATGATTTTTTTGGTGGTAAAATAGATTTTATTACCACATGTTAATTTTTTCTCATGATGACCTTATTACTGAGTAAATTTACGAGCCTGTGTATAAGCTCTAATCCTGTCTAGTCTGATTTGCCTTGGGTTTTTATTAGATCAGTTACTGTGAAGCCTCTTAAGAAATTTCTAACCATTTAACAAAAGTGCAATATTGTACCTTTAAATTTCTCTTTGCTTTTTTGAAAAATTGATTGAGGCACCTAATCCTATGAGATTGCCACTTGACTACTTGAGGCACAAGATCTATCTTTTGCTGTGTTGCATGTCCCTTGTGTGTGAAGTTGCTACTTGAGGCACAAGATCTATCTTTTGCTTTGTTGCATCTCCTTGGTTATGTTTGGTCAGTTGGTTCCTTGAGTCTCTTTGCCAAGCTAATACTTGGCAAAATTGACCAATACCTATACAAATTACCTGAATTAAATCGGATCATTAAAGGCGTATCCAATTTTTTTCCCAAGAAATTGACATCTCACGAAGATTGAGAACTTCATAAGAAATTAGAGATATGAATAAATTTACTATAAATTAATTTGATTTCATTAGAAAAATTAATGGAATCAATTGAAATTTGACTTAATTGAGATTGAAAATGGATATAATTATGTTAGTATTTGGTCAAATTAGGATGGCTTTGAACACACGACTGATCTAGCTCTGGCTGATCCTAGTGTAATTCCCAGAGAATGGGCATGGGAAGGAGACAAGTTTTGTCACCACATAAATTGCTTAATCTTGCCATATCCCGAGATTTATCACGAGCTCGAGGATCATTAGTTCACCCTTGCCATCATTCACTAGATCTTATGTCTCACTTATGTCTCTCTACCGCTCACTATTGGTTGAGAGATGTGAATGGATTGTGAGAGAACACAATTAACTCTCTCAATCATCAACAATGCTAAAACTTTGCTTCAACTAAAATATGATCTAAAAGTAGGCTTTCTATTATATAGATATATGTAAAAGTTATCCAATGTTATATAATTAATGCAATTATTCATCAGAAGTAAATTTTTGGATATGATAAATATCTAATATCCTGCATACTTTTAGGCACATGTTAAAGTTTGTGGATACTGAAGAATTTTACGAGCAAGAGAAACCAGTTAAAATAAGAGACATTCCATCCTTGGTTATTGTTTTGAAGCAGGTATTTTTATCGTGTTAACTGAATATTCTTGTTTCAAGATATTATTAATTGAAAACTTGATGCACATCATTTGGTCTCTAAACTATGTTAGTCTTACTAGAATGTAGCACTTAATCCCTGTCATACCAGATACTTCATCGTCAATAATGTGCTCATGGTTTCTTTCACCAGGCCTTATGGCAGCTCCTGTGGTCCATACATGGCCATGTACCCTCCTCTCAGAAGTTGCCGAAAAACCTTTCGGATGATAAGACACTTTCTGTGGAACTAATTAAAGTTAAAGCTAGGGTTGCAATGTCTGAGCTTCTAAGCCAGGTGTTTTTTTTTTGGGCATTAGATAAGATCAGTTCCATAGGTTACTTTGTCTTTTTTTTTCTAATTATTTTTTTTTTTTGAAAAAAACTCAATGCAGTTGCAGGACTGGAATAATAGAAGGCAGTTCATGTCAGCTGATGATTTCCATCTCCAAGAAGCAAGGAGTGAAACCTTTGTTTCTCAAGTGAACATAACCCGTTTCTACTTTTGTCCATATCCCTGCTATTCCCATGTTTTCTTTCCATTTAGAAAGCTTCTGCCTAATAAAGTTTTTATTGACCAGGCCTTACTTGAAAATACTCGAGCATCTGAAATACTAAAACAAGCTCCATTTCTGGTGCCATTTACAATCAGAGTCAAAATTTTCACTGTATGTCTTTGAACTTCACAATCTCAAAAATTATTTTACTATTTAAATTCAAGAGGTGCCAAGTGCCAACTGATTTGCATGACTTTTTTGTTTATCTGAATTCGCCCAAATAAATTAGATACCAAACTGATACTAACCTGATAATATGCCCAGAATTAATTTTCATTTTTCAAATGGGTTTTGCTTTACTTCAGTCAGAGTTAGTGGCTTCTAGACAAAGAAGTGGAGGTCATCCTGCTTTAACTAGATTGAGGTTCAAAATAAGAAGAAATCGAATACTTGAAGATGCTTTCAATCAGCTAAGTACAATTTCAGAGGATGATCTTCGAGGACCGGTATGCTATTAGTTTGTTTACATACTTACCTGTTTCCTAGATGAGATATAATGGCATTTTACATTGGGAGAGCGAGTATTATGTTTCTTGTTGAGATTCTTATTCAGATAATTTGTTGATGCAAGCAGATTCGAATATCATTTGTCAATGAATTTGGGGTTGAAGAAGCTGGGATTGATGGTGGTGGGATTTTTAAAGATTTTATGGAGAACATAATTCAGGCTTCTTTTGATGTTCAATATGGACTGTTCAAGGTTCGCAACCATATTTTACAGCACTTGCTTGAAAATCTTGGGCTGCTTTTGATGTTAAATTATGCAGTTCAATTTTTGCAATCTTATTGGCAATTCTTTTACTTGGACATATATTCTCACTAGTCACAATTATTGTGCAATAATTGTGACATAATGCCTTGAATAGGTGAAGGACGTGAAAATATCCCTATATAGAATTGGAACAAAAGCCATAAGAGAATACTTCTTTCTAGAGCACCAAGGCGTGCACCTCTTTAATTAAATACCAAAGAGCATCCCCTTTTCTTTTCTTCCTTGTAATTTTTTAAGTAGAATTGAACAATTTGGCAAAAACTGTCTAGATTGGTCTAGATCTTCCCCAGATCAAACAAGTGTTTCTTAGATGCAGAAAGTGATATTTATTTCATTTTTGAACTAAAATATAAAAATGATTTTTTTACAAATTGTTTTGAGAGTCTAAATCATCTACAAATGCACTACTTTTAGAATATTTATTTTTAATATTTGACTTCGGATCAAAACTTAATCTTGAGCTATTGGCTCCATTTGAATCACATATCATTATTCACCTCTCGCAATGCCCAACTGATGGAATATTGTTGTTGGTACTTTTAGAATACCCACTAGTTTATGTAAAAAAATTGTTGATTTTTAGTTGAGTTAAGCCCTCCACACAATTTTTGTATAATCACATAAATTTTCTTTTAAAAAAAGTAGTAAAAATGAATGCTTGGTTGATTTATAACCAAAGATGCAGCCCTGATGATTCAGAGGGGCATGCCTTAATAAACATTCTCGGTTTCCCTATAATAATTTGAGTTAACTACACTATTATAAGTTTTCAATTTTACAGAATATACAATGATATTAGCATAACAGTGGTTAATACTTAATCTATAATATTAAAAGAAATTGGGAAATGAATCCCTTTTATGCAATCAGATCCATTTGAGTATCAAAGTAATTGGTTGATAAAATAATTGTTATAAATAGTATAGAGAATTATTTCCCATCGACTTTGTCTTGGTGGTCATGATTATTTCCCTCAGATGCCCTAACTGTTCAAGTGAACAATTTTTGTTTTGTTTATTTCATTTTGATGCTATTCTCAAGTTTGTACTATTTGTCTTTAATTTAGGAAACACCTGGTCACCTTTTGTATCCAAATCCTGGATCTGCATTAGTTCATGAGCAACATCTTCAATTTTTCCATTTTCTTGGATCTCTTCTGGGAAAGGTACTTTTGCAGTGCTTTTCGGTATTTTTTTTTGCCTCCTGTAGAATAATTTCAATTTTTAGGATAATTTTTAAATTTTTTTATTAAATTGTAAAGTTACAATATTTTTGATTATATACAGAAGCTGTAGTTTCTTTTTTATGACGTTTTCTCAGCATAACCACTTAATCACATTGGATAAGATGTTGCCTCACGGAAGCAAATATCATTTTGTTGTTCCTAGCATGGTTGTAGTATTGGTATGACTTCAGTATTGGGATGCCAAAAATCTGGTTATGATTATATTGGAAAAGTGTAATAGGTAAAATATATGGAAAGAATTAAAAAATTCTAATTAACTCAATAACTTTAGTTGATAACAAAGAAAGTCATGTTTGCCACTGGCAGTGTAAATGGTGGTAGGTGGTGGCGAGATGACCTGTGACCGCCTGCTACCTAGGCAGTTGATTTTTTTTACTATTTTTTATATATAATATTATAAATAATCATTATTCTTATATTTAGTTTTAATAAAATAAATTAATTAAAAATAAAAATTTTAATCTAAATAGTTAAAAATAAAAAATAATATATATATATATAGATATATAGATATATAATTTTATTAGGCTTCAATCATGTCTATTTTAAATTATACCAATCATAGCTAGGAGTTGATTAAAATTATTAAACTAAAATTTAATTAAACCACGTACCCTGTATTGGCCGATGCTAGTTATAACTATATTACTTGGTTATGCTCCTAATTGGTATATAAAGACTCCGACATGTTTAACTTCTGGATTGGAAGTATTAGCAGTAATAGAGTGAAATTCCTAGGTCAATACATTATGGCACAGTTAACTCCTTAAGGTAAATCCCTCGTGTCATTCAGTGTTTTGTTTTGCAACTTCAACCTAATGTTTAATCTAGCTGTGCCAGCTGACATGACTCAAGAAGTCAATCATGCTTTCCCTTCAAATGTCTTGTTACCATGACATGGAGCTCCTTGTGGTCAACTACAAGTTTGTTATGTTATGGTTTATTAGGTCCATATATTTCATTTTTTAAAAAAATTTTACCCTCTCTTCCATTCATTCATGTTTGTCGTTCTCCTGACATTCTTGATAAAAGTTGGAACATGACTCTTATTTAAGTTCTACATCATCTTTTGCAGGCAATGTATGAGGGTATCCTTGTGGACATACCATTTGCAACATTCTTCCTTAGCAAATTGAAAGAGAAGTTAGTTCTCCTAGTCCTCTACTTTTGTTCTACTAGCTTTCTCCAAAATTACTAGACGAAATATTTTCCTGGAATAGTAGTTAAATAGTGTATATCTTGTTGGAAATTTCTTTTACATTGAAACATTTAAATAAATATTAATGAGTGTCTTGCTTATTGATGGCCTTTTTTTTTTGTTTGAAGGATTTCATTGCATATTTGTATTTCACGGTTGACAATCTTATTTCTTAATTGATCATGTTTCATTTCTTGGCAATTAGGAGCAACTTTTTGCATGACTTGCCTTCACTAGATCCAGAGCTGTATCGCCACCTTCTCTTCTTAAAGGTGAAAGCCCTACTCTTGGTGTATTTACAATGTTAAATTTTGTCTCTAATCCTCACAACTTCAATAAAATATGGACTATACTTTATTTGATGACTCTGCTAGGGTTCGGTATTTCTTCCCAATCTTTTGGTTGGTGATGCAAATTCCTTTTTCTGTTATAGAGTCTCTATAATGGGTAACAGAAAGTAAGAATTTTGAACAGTAGTAGCTAACTGTAAAATATCTTATACTTATTGTCTAACACTTAGAACCATAATATTGTTGTATCTTCAATTGCGTTTTCAAATTCTGACTGGGTATAAATGGATTAGGGGATCCTCTCAAGTGAGATTTCTCTTTCTAATGTAACCCAAATAAATGTATTGGCAAATACAGGGCACTAGTGAAAATTAGGAATATATATATAAATGAAAAATCATTTTTTATTAATTCTTAATAATCTCACTGAACTCTTGTTTAATTATGAGACATTCTCGTTACATCATTTTAGTTTCCCGTCAGTTCAGTTTAGAATTGGAATTTAGCCATATGGTTAGTATCATGATGAATTTGTAAAAGTTGGAATCAAGGGCTTAAATCCTGAAATCATGCCATTTTTCATTAGAATCACTTCTAAATTAGATCATAGAAAACAATCGGTAAAATTATTTGTACAAGCGGGGTTATGAAAGGTGCGCCTCAGGCGCGAGGTGCATAAGGCGCCGCCTGCTGTGCCTCACGCCCGGTGAGGCGGGCGCCGTTGGGCAGGTGCGCCTCTGCGCCTAATTTAAGGCGCCAACGAGTTACACCTCATGACCAGGTACAATTCTTTTTTTTTCCCTTTAAAAAAATGTTTTTAACCTATTTTTTAGGTTTAAAACAAACACAATAAAGAGAAAAAGGGAATTGGGGCACACAGGAAATAGAAAAAAGGAAAGAAGAATACAAACACAGCAAGAAAGAGAGGTACCCTTCTTCTGGTTTCTTCTTTTCCTCTTCTTTTGCTTTCGGTTTTATTTTTTTGGTCCTCTACTTTTCTTCTTCTCTTCTTCTCTTCTTCCTCCTGGTAGTGGTTGTTAATGGCCGGTTTTATTTTTTTGGTCCTCTTCT
>JBAMIB010000049.1:2234-23006 GCA_037177415.1 Kaempferia rotunda | reverse complement strand
TGCAAGGGGGCGCGAGGGTGTGCGGAAGCACCCCCTTGCTCCCGGAAATGTTCTCCATTTGCGGGCTGCAGTCCGAGGGGCAAGGTCGCGAGGAGAAAGACGAGCTCGAGCAGCACCGTCCGCCCGTTTATCGTTTGGTGTCGCAGTCTTGCAAACTCGCTGCTCGTAGTTACTGTCACTTGTCGACTGTGCATTTTCTTCATTGCAAAAGCAACAAAAGAGTCGTCGAAGAAGACGACTCTTCTGTGGCTTTGATTTTTTTATTTTTTTTAATAATTGACACGTGTTTAATGTTTAGGGTTTTAGTCTTTAAGTTAAGGAGAATAAAAAATGACTTCTTTGGCTTTGATGTTTTTTTTATAAATGACACTTGTTTAATGTTTAGTGCTTTAGTCTTTAAGTTAATGACACTTGTATAATGTTCTGTAACCTAATTCCAATCTAAATTTTTTTTTCTCGCAGCCTTGCCTCGACTATCACCCGTCGCAGTGCCGACCATCTATTAAATTTTTGAGCACCCTATTAAATTTTTACCTGTATCCACCACTGGTGATAATGAGTGGTACGTCGTAGTGGTTTAAATAAAGGTGCTTATGTTCAATGTATTTTCATTAATTGTGTTAGTGGGATATAATAGTTGAATTAGTGGGGTAAAATTGTGGAGTTGGTGAATTATCATGAGTTATGTAAGTAGCTTATAAATATGCTACGTGTTTGATTATTCAATGTGTGAGAAAAAGAATATTATTGTGTTCCACTTATCAATTTTATCCTCTTATCTTCCTCCCAATTTTTTTTTTTCTAATAGTCAAATTAGCAATTCAGTAATTTATTATAAAACATTAACTTGTATGATTCTAATAAATTTATGTATATGCGTTTAGCAATTTCTATTGGCGGGTAGAGAGAGACAATCCCAAGAGCGAAGCACACAGGCAGAACTAGAAGAGAGATCTATCCAGCAACAGCAGGGCAATAACCTCCTGAGCGGCTTCAAACTCGAGCTACTAGCTAAGGCCCTTGGAGTGGACAAGGATTAAGTCGTGAGGAAGATTAAATTAAATTTAAACGACGACAACAGAGGCGACATTGTTCACGTGGAGAAAGGGCTACAAGTGTTGGAAACGCAGAGGCATGCCAAGTAGGAAGAGAGAGAGGAAATAGTAGAAACACGAGAGAACGAACTGGAGGAAACCTACTGCACCCTCAACAACAGACAAAACATTGCCAATCCCTCTCTTGCCGACTAATACAATCTACACGCTGGAAAACTCACTAGCCTCAACATCCAAAAGCTTCCAATCCTTCGGTTCATCCAACTAACGGGTATATAAATCAATCATTCACATCGTTACTATAAACTATAAACATTTAAACACTGACATCTAATTTTCTCTTCTGATCTTGTCTCCTGTATAACTATATGTGCAGAATGCAATTCAACCACCTCTCTGGAATATCAATGCTCACAGTATCATATATGTGGTAAGGGGAAGTGGTTGCTTGCAGGTGGTGGACCACCGAGGTCTCAGGTCAAACCATGTTCGACTGTGAATTCCGGCAAGGACGGTTGATGGTGATCCCACAGCGACACGTAGTAGTCAAGAAAGCACAGAGCGAGCAGTTTGAGTGGATCTCATTCAAGACCAACGAGAATGCATTGGCGAGCCATATTGTAGGTAAAGCATTGCTTCTTCGAGGAATCCCAGTGGGCAGTGCTGATGAACTCCTACCACATCTCGAGGGAGGAGGCTCGGAGGGTCAAGTTCAATAGAGGAAATGAGATAACGATCTTTAGCCCTTGACAGGAGAAGGAAGCGTTGCATAACGTACCCGAGAGTGTCGCATAATAAATAATCAAGGATGTAATGGAATAATGCTATGCGGAATAAAATCAAGTTTGATTTTGACTACTACAATAAGTTGAATGAGTAGAGTAGTTTATGTCGGCGGTGCGGTGGTTAAGGTGGAGATTACCATATGGAGTTATACGATTGAAATTCAAACACGTCTCAGCATGTCATCTTTATACTTTGATCATTTGTATTAACGATTAATAGTCATCCGTAATTTATTTATTTATTTTTTATTAGTTCAAAGACAGGTTAACGATGGTATTTAGGCAAGCAAATCACAGTTTTACCATGTACATGAGTAGAGTAATTTATTGTCGAGTGTTGCATGATAGTATCTCACAATTTATGTCTTCTATTTGTGTATCTAAATTTATATATGGAATTGAGACAATGATGCGGCGGTTCCTTATATTATTTTTTTAGTATATATATATTTAAAAAAAATGAGTGCCATTTTGAGATTTTTTTACCGATCTCTTATTTTTCTAAATGTTAAAAATAATTCAATCTTTTTTTATTATCCTTTCGTTTTTTTATCAAACGACTATTTTCTCCAAATAAACGTATATTTAGATATTAATTATTATTATCACGATTTGTTAAAAGGGGAAAAATGACCAAGTAATTAATTTCTCTGATTACCGACGGACAATCACACGGTTAGATACTTTTTCCATGGTGCAGACTGCAGAGGTGGCAGGTATTCATACTTCGATTCTCAGTTATGATCTATTTCTAATTTTTTTTTTTTTTCAAATGAGATCCCTAATTAAAGGATATTAGGCTTTTGGGCTGTCCATCGTAAGTGCTTTCCGATTTTTCCTGATGGGCGATGGAAAACTTTTATGAGATCAGGCCGACCACCCAATAATAGTCAATGACACTAACTGACTTAATCATTTTGTCAATTTTTTAGCCCTCGGGGTTATGATACAACGGTAATGATGTTCAGTTGTCTGCTAAACACCCATAGTTTATTTTCTACTACGACGCATTTGCCGGGATTTTTTCTCCAAATATGACTCGCAACTAAGGGATGATTGGCTTATGGCCTGCCCGCTGTGAGTGTTTCTCTATTTATCCTGGTGGTCGATGGGAAACTTCTGAGACCGATCACCTCCAAAGATAATCAATGAGACTATCTGGATTAATTATTTTTTTAAATAGGGGATAATCCATATCATAATTGCGATGGATTGAGGTTGTAATCATCCACGAATTCCCCCGCCCACTTAGATTGTAGTTTGGATCGGGACGGACAATCGGAGGCTACCTAGAGGCCGTCGGTAGTAGGCGGGTGGTCGGATTGCCGATCGCTGAGGGATGACCTTCGGCCATCCGACCTAATCTAAATTATAATTTAGATGGACAAATGAATCCGTGAATAAATAATAAATAATTACCATAGCTCGGCAATTATGGCGTGAACTTGTGGAAAAAAAACACCAGATCTCGTATGCAAGCCGTTTTCAAGATCGTGTCCAATCTATACTGTAGAATGAATCATACAATTCGCTTTCTACGACAGATCCACCCGCTTGCGGATCGATTCAACGATTTAAACCCGTCAGGTTACGAGACCTCGATGAAACCTATGGAGGAGATATTATCAGCTCTAACCTTTAGTCTCTATTAGAATTATTTCGGGTGGCAAACCGAGAGAGAAGAGAGAGAGATGGTGCACAGCGCCTACGACTCGGTGGAGCTCCTTAAGGGCTCGTCGGCGAGGATCGATGCTGCCGTCGCCTACGGCTCAAAAATCCTCCTCGGATGCTCTGATTCCTCCCTCCGCATTTATGCCCCCTCCTCCGCCACCAGAGACGGTGGTGGCGATGATGGACCGCCGCCGGACGATATAGAGATCCGGAGGGAAGCCTACGTTTTGGAGAGGACAGTCTCGGGGTTCTGGAAGCGGGCCCCGCTGGCGATGGAGGTGTGCCAGTCGCGGGACCTCCTCCTCTCCCTCTCGGAGTGGGTCGCCCTCCACCGGCTCCCTAATCTCGAGACGGTGGTGGCGATCGGGAAGACGAAGGGTGCTCATATATTCTGCTGGGATGACCGCAAGGGATTCCTTTGCGTGGGGAGGCAGAAAAGGGTCGCAATTTATCGGCTTGATGGTGCGTACTCGGCCACCTTCTCAAACTTTCTTCCTAGTTGCCAACTTTCATTTGTCAATTGGGTGATCTAAGGTTATGGTTTTATGAATGAGGAAGATCTTTGTTTTTTGGAAATTGATTGCCCTAACCTCGTCCTTATTTTACTCATAGTTTGGTTAATTGATGCCCGCACTTCTAAGAAACAATTCTTATGCAAAATGAGTGCGCTCTATATGATTTTTGTGAAGCTTAATAATCCATTTAGATGTGAGCACAATTATTTAACACTTGGAATGCTTGTGTTTACACCTTACTTGCTTAATTTTTAAAAGTAGTCATATTTTTGTGTTTTTTGATTTTTTTCCTTTACAAAAATGCTTCAATTGTTGCATAATAATAAAATGCCTTATTAAACTAATGATTTTTTCTGTTTCTTTATTGGCTTCTTTGTCTATCTGAATCAAGTAGCTGTCAAGAAAAAGGCTTGATTGATTTTCTTGATAAAGATATTTTCACAACTTTGAATTGATAAAACGTAAGAATTGGAGAAAATGATAATGTTTATTACAACTGGAACCTGAGAGCGAGCGACATAATGCATCAACAGTAGCTTTAACAATTATCAACAGTAGCTTTTGTTAAAGCTTAGCAGAACTATTTTTTGGCAAATTTTTTGTTACTAATTTTACAGTGGGAATGCAAATCTTTACTCCTTTCTTGCATGCAATTTTGATATCATGCCCTTTTCTATTTCACCCAATTTTCACTTATTGATTCATCTGTTTACGGTGGTTTTATTATGAAGTGTTTACTTTGGAAAACCTTTTTTTTAGATTCCCTTAGAGGCATGAACAAAGGAGTCTGTTATTTTTTTCAATATTTTTTTATATTAGGCGTCATGATTTTTTTTTGTGTCATTCTTTTAATAGGCACATATTAAAGGACTGATGCCATCTGAACTCTTTTTGAAGGTGGTAGAGAATTTGTGGAGATCAAGGACTTTGGTGTTCCTGATGTAGTGAAATCTATGGCTTGGTGTGGGGAAAACATATGTGTTGGTGTCAAAAGAGAATATATGATAATGAATAGTACCACTGGTGCATTATCAGAGATATTTTCTTCAGGGAGGATTGCTCCTTCATTGGTTGCTCCTCTTTCCCCCGAAGAATTGCTTCTTGGAAAGGTTTATTTTGTATATTACTTTTTTCCCATTTACCGGATTCATTTTATGTCGTCCCATTTCTCAAACATGTATGTACTTATTTGCAGACGTAAATAGAGTTTTAGCAAAATCATTTTTGATAACAAGAACATACCTTATTATGTGTAATTTTAGAATCTTGTATCTTCATTTGGATTTGGATTTTGATCTTTAATAATGTACTTCTTTTACCATTATCATTTTGTTACTGATTTACCTGAATGCTGCATTGATCTAATGACCTAATAGTGCCTTTTTCATAAGAAGTTGAAGTTTTGGTTGTAGGAGGATGACAAAGTGTCAATTGTCCATAATAATCTAAAGTTGAGGATGATGTGAAAAATATACACTTAATATCTATCCTTTTTACTACTGCCACCTCTTTTTCAGTAATGTGTGTTTATTTCCTCTTTTTCATTTAGTCCCTTTTTTATATATATTCTTAATCTTTTTTTTAGTTTTTTTTTTCCTTTTTTTTTTTGAATCATCTTCCCTTTGTATTTCGTTCAACTGCTTTCTTATTTGTACCATATCCTTTTTTAAGTACTTTCTTTTTCTAAACAGTGTGCTTTGCCTGTGCTTGGGCATGTTGTTGAGTCATGTCAGTGACGTGTTTCCTATATTTTTGTTGAGAAGTTGCCTCTTAGATGTTGATGATTCCTGCTAAACATGGTTATTCCAATTATTTATTCAAGTTGTTCATAATGTCAATTGTTGTACACATTCTTGTAGATTCCATGCTTATATATGATCTTGCACGTTTCATATGAGTCTCTTTTGCTTTGTTGATCAACCTGAAATTACTTATGTTTGATTGCTTGTCTTATGTCAAATTTTTGCAAATATGATGAACCCTAAGAGTGAAAGGAGAATAATTACTATGGTACACAATTAAAACATTGGAGAATACATTTGTACCCAAAAGTGTAACTTTTTAAAGAGTTGTACCTTCATGGTGGTGTAGCTACTACCAAGAAAGGGGAAGGGGAGTCAAACCAATAGACCAATTGCTTGTCCATGATTTTCTGCTTACCCACTCCATGAATAAAAATGTCGTTATCTAAAAAGTCAAAGTGAATATTGGTGGAAAAAGGTAGACTTATTTATTTAAGGAATTGTTTTTGCAGTTATGGTTATTTGCTTTCTACATTGTGAATTATGAATTATGAATTATGATGCATCTTGTTTGCTTTTATAACAATGAAATTGAGACACATTTCTTCATATGATTGAATTCATTAATTATTACTACTTCCACTTAGAATTTATTCACTTATATATGACTGTAGGATAACATTGGAGTTTTTGTTGACCAAAATGGAAAGCTTCTTCAAGATGGCAGGATATGCTGGTCCGAGACACCAGGCTCTGTTATTATTCAAAAACCATATGCAATAGGTCGTCTACCAAGGCATATTGAGGTAAGTGAATGGTTATTCTGATTTTTCTCTAATTGTTTTATTGATCTGCAAGATTCTCACATATCATACTTTTTACAGATACGGTCCCTCAGAGCTCCTTATCCATTGATTCAGACAATTGGTCTTCGTGATGTACGCTTGCTTCTTCAAAGCAACAGTTCATTGATTGCTGCATTAAACAATGCTGTTTATTGTCTGCTACCTGTACCTCTTGGTGCACAGGTATGCTTCATGCACTTGGCCAAAATTTTATATACGTGATTCGTTATTTTAATACCACGTGACCTGCCTACAAATAGAATCTCTATTTTCTACTAGGAAAGGTTTTGAGTGTCTAAAACTGGGTTATGCATGATGATTATGTTTCCAATAAACGAAATAAAATTGTCCACTTAAGTTATTTTTTATTTTTTTCTCTGGATATACATTAGTAAGTTGCGCCTCTTTAGGTGGAAAGCAATTAGTCTTGACAACATAGTCAATTTTTTTCTTTGGTTAATGTAACAGGTAGATAGTAAGTAAATAAAACTCTAGTTAATGGAATGAAAAGTGGCTTGATTGATTTAAATATTGTTCTTGATACAGCTTGCATGAGTTCGGCAGGGGATAAGATTGATGTAGCAAATTCCAAATAATCGTGATTTACACAGTTACGCCTCTTGATGATTTGTTTGTCAGATGACTTGTCTATGTTTTTTTTTCTTGAATTATCAATCCACCACTATCCTTTATTTTTTTTATTTTGAAAAAAAATCATTACTCGTTACAGATTGTACAATTAACAGCTTCTGGAAATTTTGAAGAGGCCCTGTCTTTGTGTAAGCTACTCCCTCCTGAGGATGCATCACTTAGAGCTTCCAAAGAAAGTTCAATACATATTAGGTATTTATTTTCATTCAGAATGCATGTCTTTATGTTAATTGACCGGAGAATTATTATTTTGTTTTCACTACCTATCACTTAGAAAAGCATCAAAATTTAGTCTATTGTTGTATCATATAACTGAGTAATATATAACAAAGTTACCTATGCTTTTGTTAGATAATTTCAGAGATATTTACAATTGATTACAGTGTTACTGCATGTTAGTTAGAATTAAGAAAAAAATTATAACTTAAAGATTGAACTGATAATTTGTCAATTAAGGTTTCAAGTTCGTATTGTAGCAGAGAAGTTGGATGGATGTGGCTCAAGAAATTACTTATGAGATTGGACTAAGAAAAAAAATTCTTTATTATACATCTGTTGCATTTCTAACATGTAATCATAGTTATGTCTTTTACACACTCACGTACAAAAAATTTCCTAAGAAATGACGTGTTATGTGTCATTCTCTAGATATGCTCATCATTTATTTGATAATGGGAGCTATGAGGAGGCGATGGAAGAATTTCTGGCTTCACAAGTGGATATAACATACGTTTTGTCACTGTATCCATCAATTCTACTTCCCAATCTGCATACGATTCCTGTGCCCGAGAAGTTTGTAGACTCTAACGATGAGCTTCTTCTCTCAAGGGCTTCATCTGATGCCTCAGATGAGATAGAATCATCTTTACTATCCCAACAGAATGAATCTGGTAACCCCATTCTTGAGAATAAGAAAATGAACCACAATGCCCTTATGGCTCTCGTAAAGTTCTTGCAGAAGAAAAGATATGGAATATTTGAAAGGGCTACAGCTGAGGTTACAGAGGAGGTTGTGCAGGATAGTATATCATCATATGAACCGTATAGGTCAAAGGCTTCAAGCAAGGTATATGTTCTTCTTTATAGTACTGTTGATGATTTCCAGTTAATAGTTAGATTAGTATAATATATATGAAGTGGTGTATGTCCCTAGAATGTCATGAATAACCTTGGAGTTAAATCTTTAAGCAATATGAATAATTTAATATTTCGAAGGTGCATGGACAATGAACAGATTCAATTACTAAGTGCATCACATTATCTTTAACTTTTATTGAAGGAAATGGTTGATTTTATATGCTGTGTTACTGATTTTGAAGATCTGGAATTTCATAAGACATTTGTTAGTTTCCCACGTTGACCATTTATAGGCAAACCAATAGACACTGGTCCTTGGACATCTACTCAGATCTGACACTTCGGACATAAGTAGTTATCCTTGGCCAATATTTGTCTATTTTGCTCATTATTTATACATTTACATTTTCGTCAAAAAAAAAAACTGTGTTTACTATCAAATGCATACACAGATACAGTTGCTAAGTTTCAGTTTAATGTTCAATATTTATGTTCATTAAAAATGCATACGCAGACACACCATCCTAATTTTAACTTATAAGAACATTTTTTCCATACCAAGCTAGAAGATAACCAAAAAGATGTTTTCCCAGACATATGCTGAATCACTAAGAAATTTAATCATGCTCCAGCCACAATACTTGTTGAAGTCCAATTCCATGTTAACATAGGTTGTTGGTAAATTGTAAAAGTAGTAACTTAACTCCAAGCTAGAGAATTTCTGGTATCTAAGAATGATATTTTTTCTCAGAAACGTGGTAATACGCATATTGGCTCTGTTGCTAGAGAAATGGCAACTGTACTCGACACTGCTCTTCTCCAAGCTCTGATTCTTACTGGACAGCCGTCTGGTGCACTGGAGTTTCTGAAAGGATCAAACTACTGTGACTTGAAGATTTGTGAAAAAATTCTTATGGAAAAATGTCAGTACACAGTTCTTTTGGAACTTTACAAGTACAATGAAATGCACCGTGATGCCCTCAAACTTCTTAATCAGCTTATTGAGGAATCAAATTCTGGTGGAGAAACAAAGTCTGAGCACACTATGAAGTTCAGGCCAAATATGATTATCGAGTATCTCAAGGTACAAAACAGAAGCATAAATCATTTTATGCATTGAGATTTGTTTATCTTACTGTTATTCTCATTTGAATTTGGCACAATTTCTTTTTTCACTATCCAACAAGTTAATAAGGAACCTGTTTCACTTGAAACTATTTCTTTGTATAAATTTAGCTTCATCTCACTATAGACCAGTAATATCACTTTTCATCCCATTAGTTGATCTAGAGGTGTCCATTCTGTTCAAATTGAACCAAAAAGGATACAGCTAATTTTTTATCCTTTTTTTTTTTCTAACCATAGCAACCTGAATAAGGCTATAAGCTAAACTGAAATCAAATCAAAATTATCATGTTAATTTGGTTTATTTTTGTTTAAACTGATTAGCATAGGTGTTTTTTTTTATCAAAACTATTATATAGCGTTAACACTATATAAATCATGTTAGCAGTTTAATCTTTAAATAATAATTATTAGAAATATTCAACATTGATAATGAAGAATAATTTGTATATAATTGAAGCTATTCATCATATACAGTATTGTAAAAATTAAAGAAGTTTTATCATTTACTTTTTAGTTCTAATTTAAAGAATAATGCTATATGTAAATTTTTCATAAATGGAACTATGAAAACATTACAAATAATATTTTAATTTTTTCAGTTTACACTGATCTTCAGAAAAAGAAATCGAAATTGAACCATATTTATCGAACCAAAAAAGGGCAACCCGGTGCACGAAGCTCCCGCCATGCGGGGTCTTGGGGAAGGATCCATTGTACGCAATCTTACCCTGCTTTTTTTTGTAAGAGACTGTTTCTAGGATTCTAGCCCGTGTCCCACAAGGCAACAACTTTACCGTTGGGCCAAGGCTCCCCCCTTCACCATTGGGCCAAGGCTCACTACTCTTCAACCATATTTATCAAACCAAAAATAAATAGGTTTCGTTGTGTTTGATTTTACGGGTGGAACCAAATATTGGACACACCTATGTTGATCTATTGCAAGATTCATGGGATGATTGCTTATGCCGCCAGATCCAACACAATTTTGTTGAGCTTATTTCTTTTGCAGCCTCTTTGTAGGACTGATCCCATGATTGTATTAGAGTTCTCAATGAATGTTCTTGAAAGCTGCCCAACAGAGACTATTGAGCTCTTCTTGTCTGGAAATGTTCCAGCAGAACTGGTGAATTCTTACCTGAAGCAGAATGCTCCAAATATGCAATCAACCTATTTAGAGCTTATGCTTTCTATGAGTGAAAATGCAATCAACCCAAAGCTTCAAAATGAGCTGGTATTGAACTTTGTCTATGTTTGATATTCAATTATCTAGTCTAAAATATCATTTGTTGAACTTTTCCTATAACATTTAAGGTTCATCTATACCTCTCAGAAGTGGTTGACTGGTTCAAAGATCTCAAGGAACAACAAAAATGGGATGAGAAACTTTATTCCCCGACTCGGAGGAAGTTGCTTTCTGCCCTCGACAACATTTCAGGTTATAATGCAGATGATTTGTTAAAGCGGCTTCCTATTGATGCTCTCTACGAGGAGCGTGCAATTTTACTTGGCCGGTTGAATCAGCACCAGCTAGCATTATCTCTTTATGTTCACAAGGTATTAAGCAAGCTAATCTGCTGCTTTTTTGAACCTTCAAAATTGAGTTGTAAAGTTGTTTTACCTTGTTGATTCCTATCTGTTTGAATAAACAAAAAATTACTGCGTGGACTTGTCAATTATGCAGCTTCAATTGCCAGAACTAGCATTCTCCTATTGTGACCATGTTTATGATACGGCACTTCAACAACCATCAAGAGCAAATGCTAATATTTACCTAACTCTTCTGCAAATTTATCTTAACCCGAGGAGGGCGATTAAAGAGCTTGAGCAAAGCACTGCAAGTCCGTTTACAGGAATTTCACAAAGCCCTGGAATTCAAAAATCTGGTTATGCTAAAGCAAAGATGAGCCGTCAGTCTAAGAAGATTGTTGAAATTGAAAGAGCTGACGATATGCGTATCAGCCTCAGTGGCACTGATAGCAGTCGAAGTGATGGCGATATAGATGAGGTAATTGATGAGGGAGATTCAATCATGTTAAAAGAAGCACTTGATCTTTTGAGCCAGAGATGGGACAGGATAAATGGTGCTCAGGCTTTGCGAGTTTTACCAAGAGACATAAAACTTCAGGTACTACTGCTTTTGACTGGTCCTTAGATTTCAATTCTTCTAATTACTATAAGGTAGTTTATGCTGCTTACACCTATTTGTCCGGATGTTCTTTTGCATAGTATTTGTGTTTAAATTGTATGTGGATCTTGATTAGTTAGACAAAATGATAAAATTTTGTCTGTTTTCGCCTGCAAATGATTCATCATCATTATGTGGCATTGTTTTTTTCTCAAGCAAATGGAGTGCAATCTCAGTTACCTGCTACCTTATATACAATGGTAGGACATTTTTTGCATGTGAGGAAGACTAGGAAGTGCTAGTTAAGAGGGGAAATAATTGTAGAGAGAAAATGGGTCAGAGGGAGCATTCTTCTCAATGTGTAAAAAGTGAAACAGATTAAGCAAGCACTTCTCAGCAAGTAAATGTAGCCAAAAGGCAATCATCCTCATAAGCTTTGCGGAGATAGAGTTCACTGGCCTAACTTTTTATTGGCAAACTCCATTGTTCCATTTGGCGTCCAGATCCACCAATCAAAGGACCCATGTATTTTTTCCTAGGCGTAGCTGCCAGTAAGAGACAGGTTGCCTTCGACTGAGGATGGAACAGGGGCATGGTCCCTGTTCACCAATCATTCAAGATATGTGAATATTAGGTTGTCATATTCCCTTGCTAATGCTAGTACAAAAATTATAAAAGTGCAATATAGTTAATAGATTTAGTTCCTTCTATCAACATTAACTTGAATGATTAATTTACTTGGTTCTTTTTTCTGGAGATTCCTTAATAACTTGGTAAACTAAAGCATGCACTTCACACTAACAGTTGCTTTATTTTAAAAACAATCAAGAAAGTCAGGTGTTTTGGCAGGGTTAATCCTTCAGAAATTCCTTGGCAAATTTGTATATTCACAATCTACTTGTTTTCCTGAAAATTTTCTTTCATCTTAAATTAGCAATTTTACAATGTCAGGATTTGCTTCCCTTTCTCAAGCCCCTTCTCAGAAAATCTACTGAACGTCGCCAAAACTCTTCAGTCATCAAGAACTTGACATTCAATGAGAATTTGCAGGTATTTTTCCATATACATTTGGTTGCGGGTTTGCATTTATGTCTGCTTTGGGCATTAAATGCACATTGAAATTGACAATGGAATTCTTCTACTGCAGATATATTTACACATTCTATATACTCCTTGTTAAGTTTGCCATCAAATTTACACTTTGTTCTAATGGTGTATGTATAGAGTTTGATACATCTAATAAAGCGTCGTAATGGATTTATCTATACTTAACAGGTCAAAGAAGAGCTTTATAATTGCCGCCGAGCAATATTGAAAGTTGATGCTGATAGCATGTGCTCTCTTTGCAATAAGCGGATCGGGGGCAGTGTGTTTGCAGTGTATCCCAATGGAAAAACACTCGTACATTTTGTTTGCTTTAGAGATTCACAGAGTATTAAGGCTGTTAGAGGTCCCACATCAACGAGGCGCAAATAATCCATCCTTTGTTTTTTCAAGTATGTGTTGCTCATTTGACGCCCTAATTGTGTTTACAAGCTCTATTTTATCAGTCAGTCCATTTTATTCGAGAAAATTATATTTTCGGTCCTGTAACTTGTACCATGTAAACTTGTACCTTTTTCAATTTTAGTCCCATTATGAGTCAATTTACGATCTTAGTCTAGTAACTTATAATATTTTTCAATTTCAATCCCTTTCTCCAAAATTGAAATTTTTTACCGGAAAATACTCATTTAGCGGTCGGATTTAAAAAAGCCACATGGGTCATAAAAAATTAAAATTCCCAAATTCAATTTACAATTCAGCATTCCGACCATCAACTGGGCATTTTCTGGTGGAAAATTTCAATTTTAGAGAAAAATGACTGCAATTACAAAATATTACAAGTTACTGGACTAAGAACGTAAATTGACTCATAACAGGAATAAAATTGAAAAAGTAGAAGTTATTGGACCGAAAACGTAATTTCTCCCATTTTATTCATATATTTCCCACTAGACAGTTTGCAATATATGTTCCATAATTATGCTTAGAGTTAGGAAACATGAAGATAATCTGAATTGAATTGCTGAACTTTCTATAGATATTGCCTCTTTCTGTTCCTGCAATAAACTTAATTCAGAATTCGGAATGACTGGATAGTAATGATTGTTGCTATTTCATCTTTGACTCCTCTGAATTCTGATTCTGACAATAAGACGTTGTTTCTATGCATCAGGTTGGTTTGATATCTGATATTCCAACTCCTTATTTGTTGATCTTCTGCTCAATGCTTGAATCTATTATTTTGGCCTTTTCATGTTTACTCTTATGCTTACTTTCGGGTTGTACCATAGAGCTTAATTATGTCCTACCAAAATGATACGTTAATTTCCTTTCCTTCTCAGCTCAGAAGTGCGGCTCACCGCTCACAGTAAGGTGGAGATCTGTTCCGGTTCCTATTTTGGTTCGGTTATTGTGTTCACCATGGCAGCTTGGTGGAGATCTGTTCGATTTTGAGCAAAAAGCCTTGTGTTCACTTCAAGTAGCTTGTGCGATGCCGCCATCCATTTTGTGTTCATCATTCCATTGTTGTGTCTCCTGATCTTGTTATCTCATATTTATCATTTTATGTATGATTATTTGTAATAAAAAATTTTTTTTAAAAAAAACTCTGTATATTTTGTTTGATGTCAGAGGTTTTGCGTAAGAATCATTTCTTTATCTTTCAGAACCTCTGCTTAAATGATAATGTATTTGTTTAATTTATAAAATATTCGCCTGTGGATCATTTACAGTGTCTTTGTTTATATATAAAGTTCAAATTTTATAATAAAAAGAGGAGGATTTGTAACTATTTTTACAACGTTCCCAAGGTGGTATTGATGGATGATATATCAATCTTTATAATGGATGATTTCTACATTTTAGGTAGGATTAAATAATAGCTTTGTAAATGATACAACGATGTAATGCAGATTGATATGACCTACAGTTCTGGCACATTAATGTTTGTCCTAGAGAATTTAACAAGAAGATGACATTTTAATATATATTTTAAAACCTTCATTTTAGTTGGATTCGAAAAAGGAACAATTACATAATAGAGAGATATTTAATCTTGCCAAATTTTATTCTAGCATCATCTAAAAGTTAAAATAATTAGTTTTGTAAGAGAAGGAAAAATAATAATCAATCTTGTAAATTTTGGTATGCTATCATATTTTTCAATAAATTTAAAATAAACATATTTATGAGTTGCCGTAGGTATGGATTGATACAGTTGATACTGAAATATATAGTTCTTAGCGGTTGATACGAAGATCTCAATGAATTTATAGTAAACAAATGTAATAACAAATTTCAATAAGTTATCACTTTTTTTTTCATATTTATTGATTAAAAGATTTTGTAATTTTTATCTATTTATTTTAAATGTCCTTGATTAACTGGCGTTTACCCTGCACGAAATTCTTTCAAATAATATAATGTTTTTCTCAATTTCAAGTCAAGATAAATATTTTCATAGTGCAATTAATCCAAGTCACCATGTTCAACATCTCAATTAAATTTATTTGTTGATCTCAAAACTTATTTTGGTAATTTAGATTTGAATTTAGGAATTCTGATTAAAGCGTACTAAAATGTTTAAATTACAGTCGGGTTAGATTTACTAATCAGATTTTAATTGTATTTAGTTTTGATAATCTATAGTCATTCTTCAGTGCCGTACGTTGTGCATCATTTATTGCAGAATATTATAAATTAACAGCATGATATGCTGAAGAATATCATGCATGATTTAATAATAAACAATATAAGGCTTAAATGTTCACCTTTTGTTTTTTAAAAAAAAATGAATTTAATGTATATTAAAAAAAAAGACAATTCCATTTTTTATATTAGATTCCTTGAGAATAAACTTTAATTAATATCAAAGTTTATCACAAAGTATACTTTCACTAAGTCCTTAAAAATATTTTTTTTATATTAGGTATCTAGATTTCGATTAATCTTAGATAGATAGCTTGATCTCACATTCTACCCACCAAATAAATTCAGAAACCATAATGGCTCCTTACGTAGGTATGTTATTGAACTATGGTTACTTAGGAAATGCATTCTACATCTTATTACCATACCAAGCCCTGGGGCATTAAGTCCTTAAATATTTTTTTAGCTAATACTAGGTATTTAGTCCTTTGAACAGACTAATTAATCTTGGGATGACTAACCCAATCCCATGAAAGTTTCTCACTAGCCATCAATGTAAATCTGAACTTTTTGACATTTTCTAATTTTCTAGAAAATGATGTCTTTTTTAGAAAACAGATATGAAAAATATAAACCAAATACTATTTTCTAGAAAATGGGCATTTTCAAAAAATAAAAATAGAAAATATGCAAACGCCCCATTAATTTTTTTATTCCTAAATCAAATGGAGATCATTTTATCTTCTTGATTAAATTAATTTTTATTTTAACTACTATTTATCAATTTGATTTAGTAAACTAGTCGCATTATACTCTGTCCAATCCTTTATCATTTTTTATAAAGATTTTAGTCCAATAATAATAACAACAATCAAGTATGATTTCATTACATGGGGCTAACTATATGAATTCTTCTATATTATCGTATATTCACATATCTACCTTAACATTATATTCTCTACGATTATCATTTTCTGGTAAATTACTCGAGTCATACTTTATTACTCAGATAAATATAACATAGCACGTCTAATTGTCGTGTTATAAAATTTATCTTTAAATTTTAAAAATATTTTACGATCACATTAACCACAGGACGCTATCCTCTATTTCAATAATGCACTTGTATTCTATGTAAAACATCTCTCCTAATTAAAAAAAAAAAAAAAAAAAAAAGACTATCTATGTTAATTTTTTACTTAGTCTATTAAATTTCATCCTTTTCACATCCAAACCCCAGCCCAACTATAATTTCTGGATCCGTCTTTGTCTATCCCATTGTAATAAACCTGTCAACCTCTAACTAACTGGGTGCCTAGTGCATGGGGTTTAGATTTTTTTTAGTTGGCAAATATATATATATATATACATGATTGTTCCTATAATTATCATAAGGACAAGTAAATAATTAGTTATCTTAAAAGATGTCAATTATCAAATTTAGCACGTTGTTAAGAAACTAATCTAATTCAAGCTTTCATTGTGTTTAAGTTTTCAACAATTATGGATATTGTCGTTATCATCCAACTCACTACTTGAAGCTAATTAAGATAGCAATGCATCAACCATTGTTTGAAAAGTGAACGTCCATGTTTAACACAAGCATAAAGTATAACACTGAAAATTGACTTACGATATGCAACCAAGTGGCATGCTTTTATCGAGGTCAATAACATAAATGAGTTTATAGAAATTTTGGAGTGAGAAATTAGTTTATTATTTTTCAAGATTAACCCAAAACTTTTTCATACTTTGTATTGAATTGAACTATCATATGGTCGAAAACTTGCTAGGCAAAACTAACACAAAGGAGGACTTTATACTATTTTATTATGCTTGTTTATTTACTGGAGGTGATAATGCTTATAAATAAGTTTGATAAAAAAATCTTAAAAAATACATAAAATTTCAACCTTGATAAGAAAATTGACTTTGTACATGAGCATATATATCCTTTAGATCACTAATGCTTTTTATATATCTTTAGCCTTTAATAATAATAATAATAATAATAAAGCACTTGCAAAGAGGCAGCTTGATTCTTAAGCTAACAATTAAAGGGGGAAAAACAAGAAATAATTAATGAAGGAATCTAATTTGTCCACTAGTGAGAAAAAAATAAAGTAAAGATTGACTACATGATGCCTAAAGAAAAGCTTATTATATTTATGTTAAAGGTCAAATTAAAAAAAAATACTTTATCCTTTAAAATCTATTTATATTTTTCAAATTATCTCTTAGAAAATTTAATTGCACCTCTAAGTTTGGATTTTTTTTTTAAATATTTATCCGTGTGGCATGCATCACATTCTTTTAAAAAACGTTAATATTTTATTCTCATGACTCATAATTAGCCATACACATAAATCTTTATCACAGCAAAAAAAAATCTCTCTATTAAGCAACCTCACTATTCTTTGGTAAACATATTCGAGATTAACTAGCTAATTAAACGATTTTCTCCTACATTAGGTTTGCTCAATTCTCTCTCATATATTCCATAATTGATTCAATTCTCTCTTGACAATAGATGATGACAATGTCTATCAATAATAAGGGAAATTTAAAAAGAGAGATACACAACAGACAAGTCCACGAGTTATCATTATCGAATGAGAGATTAAAATTAAGATGATAGTTGATAAAATCTAATCTCGTGGATCACATTTTCATTGAATTAACATGTAAATGTCATCTTCATTGCTTAAACAATCTTGTCTTATATGTGAAAAAAGCATTTTGATACACCGCAATTTAGTCAAGTTCCACCAACCTTTTTTTATTTATAGTTTTTTTATTTAAAAAAAAAATATAAAATGTATGCTATTTGTACATAATACAAGTCCTAATTCCAAATTTCTACATCTATCTTCTTCTTCAAAACAACATGGTCGAGGAGTCTTGCCATAATCAATCACTAGTAATTTAATTTTTTAAAAGAAGAATGATACGGTCTCAAAACGCAGGATGGAAATGTCTACGTATCGCGGTAGAAGATTTAGAGAAGATTGAGATTGAACTCCTTAAAAAATTTCTGGATGTTAAGAATTTTTGGATGCTATGCGTCAACAGGCAACTCCAAAAAAGCGTTAGCAACTGGGCGAGTTAATACGTCTCCGGCTCTGGTCCTCCGACGCTTAAGTCAACACAGCGATTATAGGTTTTAAGCAGTAATGGAGAAGAAAATATGAATGATGGTTTTTTCGTAGTTAAAGACTCTATTTATAATTGGACATTATCTATTTTGGGGATCAAGGAGCTTCCATAAAAGGAGCGGACATTTATGACATATTGCCTTCTTTCCTTAATTGTTTTTTCTAAATTAGGCATGCAATTTGTACGTGTTAAATTTGGAAGTTTCCTCCGTACAAGGAAGTACAACGTATATCTTCTAACAGTTGATATTTTGATCTGATCGCTGCACTAGACGACAAGGAGGGTAAGCGGGATCTGTGCCAAATGGCCTTAGCCATCTAACCGAACCGATGTCTGATCAGCTATAGGTGTTGGTTGGCGGCAACTCCTCTTCCCTGAGTGGCTTGTTGACAAGACCGATTTGTTCGGCGTCCCACTCGGTCGGTGTTCCGCTCTACTTAGAGTGGCTTGTTGACAAGACCGATTTGTTCGGCGTCCCACTCGGTCGGTGTTCCGCTCTACTTAGGGATGCTCTCAATCACCGATACTAGTTAGCAACAACTTCTCTTCCCTTAGTGGTTGGCTGACCAAACCGATCCGTTCGGCGTCCCATTCGGTCGACGCTCCACTCTGCTCAGGGATGCTCTCGACCACCGGTACTAGTTAGCAGCAACTTCTCTTCCTTGAGTGGCTGGTTGACTAGACTGATCGGTTCGGTGTCCCACTCGGTCGACGCTCCACTCTGCTTAGGGATGCTCTTACTTCTGCGCATGACCATCTGGATGATCAGATGTCTGATCAGCTATCAGAGCTCTGCGTTGTGACGACACAACCTTTGCTCCGTTTATTTTTGTGTAACGCAAACCAAGTGAACTGATAATCAACCGGGCGGTATGCTCTGTCGAATATCTGGGCGGTCCGTTCGAACATTCAGCTATTTGATCTAAGCTTGGGCTCCACTCAATGTTCGACGATTCTCCAATTGACTGATCTACTCAGGTGGCACATAGATTTATCTGGCTGAACGTTGACTTGACTTCTCTATCCGTCGGATCACATATAGGCTTATCTGGTTGAGCGTTGACTGACTTCTCTATCCGATCAATGATATTTTTTATAAAAAGAAAAATCTTATTTGAGTGAATTTCCTTACTAATGTTTGATTTCTATTCATATATTCAACTATTTCCTCATTGGAATTTGGAATCAAAATGCTTACAAAGTGCTAAATTTAAATCTTAAATAAAAAGGGATTAAAGTGACAATGAGGGTGAATTTTGGGAGTAATATGATAATTTCCAAACCGCTTTTCCCAACCATGGGGGCGAGAAAATAGAACACGACGGCGGACCCCACTGTCCGCATTGGACCGTCCACCAATAGAGAGCTACGTTTTTGGTCGGTCCCACAGCGCAGAAGGGAATTCCAGTGCCGGACACGTGGACGATGCACATTGTTGTCTGTCGCGGAGCTCATTGAGCTACGTGGCTGGGATACCGAGGTGTGTACATTGGTAATTGCACTGCTTCCGGCGGTTTGAATTAAACCATGTGTTGATTGGAAAAACATACGGGCCCCATGTGATCTGCTATGGAGGTATGATTGTGAGTGTATTAGTTGGGTGCTGTTGTTTATTTTCTCGTGCTCATCGTATTATTAGGAAGCGGATTTCGAAGAATTTCTTTTTTCCTTCAAATTTGTTTTTTTTCCTTTTGTTTTGTCTGTTCTTGGATTGGAACTCGAGATCGAAATATTTTGGGTGATTTAGCCTTCCATTTTATCTGGAGGAACTTTTAGTGCTTGATGCGCTTTTCCTCTGGTGATTTGTTTGTTGCTCGTCTAGAGTGATGGAAGCGCTTAAATATATCGGCTGCTTGTCAGTGCTCTTTTGGAATATTAGATCCGATTTTATTGAGAAATTTCTCGGCTTTGCTGGTTTTGAGCTTGCGATTTGCACGTTCTGAGCTGGTCGTGATTGAATCGTTGCTCAGTGGTTGTGTTCGCCGGGATTTGGAGGGTACTGTTCTGGAATTTTGTTGGAGATTGTTGGTTGAGTCGGAAAGATCTGGTCTTTGAGCTCAAATCGCCGGAAAAAATGACGTCGAGGTCGTATTCTAACCTCCTCGAGCTGGCATCCGGCGAGCCGCCCTCCATCAGCCAGATCCGGCGGCGGATTCCTCGCGTGATGACCGTTGCCGGCATAATCTCCGACCTCGACACTGATTCCGACTCCGAGGGCACCTCTCCTAACTCCTCCTCCTCCCCCCGTGACCGCACCATCCTGGTGGCCAACCAGCTCCCCATCCGCGCATGCCGCCGCTCAGACTGCGGCGGCTGGGAGTTCTCCTGG
>JBAMIB010000047.1:5280045-5291047 GCA_037177415.1 Kaempferia rotunda | reverse complement strand
TATTTATCTGATCTCACTCTTGTTCTCTTTTCCGTCACCATTTTATAGGACAAGGCGCCATTAAACTACTCGCGGAAAGCGAGCAGCTCTCGCACCATCGATCATCCCCCATTGTTACGGCTGGGGAGAGAAAAGAGGGGGAATGTCGGCGGAAGAGAGGTAGATCCGAGATCCATGCCATTTCAAGTGGAGGTCAGAGGCGAGGACGACAGAAAGGGTGGGGAGACAAGATCTTGTCGGTTCAAGAATAGTGTAGTAAGCGATTCATCCACCAAGTCTGGATTTTTGTTTTACAATTTGTTTTGATTCAAGTTTTGTGGTAAAAAATGCTTCTTTGGCACTTTTTTCAGATCCTAACTGTGCTCGATAAATTGTCGTAGATGGAAGAAGAGATCGTGAGTCCATTTCCTTTCAGTTTAGGGTTCTCACTTCTCTGATCTAGCAATTAATAGGAGGTCGACTCAGGATTTAATTTGGGGGTTTCTTCATGCTCCTAGCAAGACGTTTAGAGGCTACTAGTGATGGCAGAACTATGATTATTGTCTTGAGTAAAGGAATGAAATTTGAACAAGCTTCGTATGAAGTTCAAGGTTTCAGTAGCTTCTAACTGAAATCAAGGAAATCTTTGACTAGGTATCAACTCAACTTTGGATCCAAACGTATGCATAGCTAGAAGACTGGCAGGTTTAGGTAGGACATTGTAACCTCATTTTGAAGTTTAGTGGTATTTTAGTCTGATTTTATAAAATTAGGTAGGAGGATGCATCAAAGTCGACATGTTACTCAACTGGAGAAAATGATTGATAGTTTCTTTGATTACGGTAGAAGTCATGTTAAATGGATTCAAGATGAGCAATGGTCTATCGAAAGTGTTTTTGTTAATTTAAAAGAGAATAATATTAGGTATGACTGTCGTAGAGGCTCTGTTTGGCTTTTGAGCAGCAGGTAAGCATCAACCACCACCAATTGCTTGATAGGATAGATTAGAACTGATTTATGTCATTGTTGCAAATCATTAACTAATAAAGATAGATATTCATTTTAAGATTGTGTGGCCTGCTTGATCCACCTGACTCTGAAATTTTTTGATTGTGAGACTGATGAATTTAGTCAATTTGCCTGCTTTCTAATTTTTTATTGACAAAAGGATATCACTAACTTTCCCCTAATTCTGATATTTGTTGCTTATGTTTAACTTCTCAAACTTTCCTACCATCTTTTATCTGGAGGATTTTGTGGACTCTTTTGGCCAAAGACACTTCTTTGACATGGCTATTTATTCAGAGGGTGTGTTTTCCTTGATTTTACACGTACTGTGATTGTTCATACAACAACTTGGTCCACAAGAATCACACTGCATTTGTGTTAATAATCCATTTTGCTCGATATATGAATCTCTCATGGAATTGTAAGTTTGAGATAATTGAATTTTCTTCCTGTTTTCTTAAAAATGCCAAATGAGATGCAGAATTCTCTCTACGTGCTTGTTTAATGGACGTTGTTCTTTTCGGATGAACTAACTCACCAGTCCTAAAATCAATTCTCACAATGCCAATGCAGTTCCACTATGCAGTTTTCTTCGCCTATATGAGATTGAGTGAGCAGGAGATAAGGAATCTGATGTGGATCTCCGAATGCGTAGCGCAGAATCAGAAGTCCAGAATCCATGATAGCGAGGTCTTCATTTTCTGAGTGCTACATGAGAGCACAAAATTATGTCTGGAGATGCTCCTTCCATCTTTTAATTCTCTTGTTATCTCTTTACTTAACTGAAACCATGGTACATGCATTGTTTTTATCAGCATAACCTGTGGCACGTAAATTTGAAGTATAAATAAGCTGTAAGTTGTATTAGAAAGGAATGTGTTTCCTTTCAAATATAGTGACATTTTGAACAATGTCAGTTTGATCTCTTCCTTGACATGGCTATTTATTCAGTTTGATCTCTTCCTTGCTCTCAAAGCTACTTGTCATTTGATGAAGATAAATAAATAAATTTATTAAATTGATCTTTAGCTGACATATGGTTCTTATTTCTATTTGAGTAGTTTGACAAGTTTTCCAATAGTTGTGTCGAATGCAAAGTGAATAAGATCAATATTAAGTTTCACAACTAAATTTATATCTAATTTGGCACCACATTCACTGAAGACCCCAAAGATTGAACAACCACCCCATGAGCTTCAGATTGGACAGCGAACCCAAAAAGATGTAAATTGCAACTTTCCATCAATACATATCACTCTTTGAATGACAGATCAGATTGATTGGCAATCTAAAAAAACTTTTTATACTTGTGCTGCGTGAACACTGATTATTGACCAAGAAATTTTATAATACAAAAAGCACCACGATAATCCCTTGAGAAAATTTTTCCTATTTATTTTCCAGCCATCCTTTCGAATGACAATTTACTCGCTGTTTAACCAATAGATTACTAGTCTATCATGTTCGAAATTGGTTTATGAAGGTGGCGGGAGTTCCCAATTGTGCGGCACGGGCCCAATATCAAGTATAACCTCTCGGTGACTAGACCAAACAAGTTTGATTGCTTCAGGTGTACCAATTCCTGCACCTCTTGGATCACCAGCTGGCCCAAACCTTGAATTTTAATGGCATCAAACATGAGTTTTTTTTTATATAAAAAAAGTATACAATGAAGCAAACATATAATGCCTAAATAAACTAACCAGTGGTTTTGTGGAGCTCCAGTTGTCCTAGCCCTGATTCCAGCATAAGTTGTCCCATTCACTGATTTCCCAAGAACTTCCTGCATATATTCAAAATGAGGGACGCAATATGCAAATAGGTAATAAGTGGAAAAACGTTCAAGCTTCAGATGTAGAATGAGTAAAAGACACTTCCACGACAAGACTCAATTTTTAAAGGACATGGGTCGTGATAGTACTGGTCAGATCTACAATATAAAAATGAGTGAAATTGATCGCTTTTTATTTTGAGGAGGGATCCTCTGGACCAGGGATCCCTGGACCATCCCTGATCAGAGATCCCCCCACCCATTGGATGATCAAGAGGACCCCCATTCAGATCCAACGGTCTACGATCAGTGGACCAGGGGATTTGAACTGTTTTTTGTGCGTGTGTGTGTTATTTTGCATCCTCCTCATTCTTCTCCCACTTCCCTCCTATTATCCACCAAAGTAAACAAGCTATAAAGGATTGCTCTAATTTATGACACTTGGATGGATCTGTAAAATTTTGGGTCAGCCAAGCATTTGGTTGGAAAATGCAATCCCGATTAGAGCCAACAGTTAAGACATTCCAAGGTTCCTTCAGCAAATCAATAGTTGAAAAGAGTAAGATACTATATGCGTATGGGTAGAGTGGCCGAGACAATTTCAAATTATACCTGCAAAAACAAGGGATCATTTGAGACCACAGCAGCAGTCAAATGTGCATGCATCCTCTCACAAACATCCAACACCTCAGTGAGTTGATCATGCTTGTAGTAGGTAACAATCTGAGCAAGGAAATTTTTCAGGAAGTTTAACTAGTAGATGTAATCCCCAAAAAAAAAAGAGTGAACAAGAACAATAAAGATAGGCTATAATACAGATACACTTTGCAATAAATTATCGAAGAAACTAGAAAGCCTAGGATTAGACAATATCATGTAATTCAAGGGAAAAGGGACAAACAGGATCAGGAATAAACAAAGAATGAAGGAAATATCTGACACATGTCATTTAGCACAGAGACATTGTTTCGAAATAAACTGCAAGAACCAAAAAACTTTACATAGTTTGACATTTCAGAATATTTCCATGATCAAGACAAATAAGAACCTCACACGATGATAGTAATAAAAAATTTTCACCTGACAAATTTGAGGATGATTTTTTCCCTTTTTCTTTTTGCATCAGTCTTATTTTCACTTGTATTGTAGTGTTAATGAGTTTCTAAATGAAGGTTCGCATCTACCATTTCTCCTCCACACTATCTATCTTCTGACCTGCATTACATTCTGACAAATACTGTTTGTGTCACTTGTGTTGGGGAGCCAACTAATAATCTGATGCAAAGAAGTATTATAATGCCAATATCATTGAGATAGTTAATCAAGTCCTTGTTACGATTCAATTTCTTGTTTAAAATTATAAAGAAAAAGCATATATCTTCCCACATGCTGAGTATGACCGTAGAAAAGGTGGCGTGCATATTTGATTTTGGCTTCCTTGTCCCAGAAACCATATTGTAATGGGTTCATTTTGCATTAATGAGAACAGATAATATTACTATAATACTTGCAAACCATCATTAAATATCAAAACCATTTTTTCTCAGATGAAAGATCAGTTATAATCCTGACAGCTACTGAAGAAACAGACCAACCAATGAAATGTGTAACTAATAAATCAGCAAGCTTCCCTCTCAGAAACAAAATAATAATGCAACTATGAATATCATAATCCATGACTGAAAAATCCATTATGAAAAATCATTCTACAAAAAAAAAAAGTACCTTGCATTTCTGCTGGAGTGACACATACCTGGAATGGCCCAAATATCTCTTTTGTGGCAAGCTCAAAATTATGAGGTTTAAGAATTTCTTCTAATGGAACAAAGACAGCAGTTGGTTTCAGGGCTCCATAGATTTTTGGAATAGAATGATTCTCCAATTCTTGACCACCGAAGAGTAGCTTAGATCCTGGGATCTTAAGCAAGCTATCTACATGTTCTAGCATGCTCTCTGTTGTAAACTGTTAGAAAATGAATTCTCTGTAAGTGCATAGAGGTGTAAGAATTGATTGCTACACTTGCAAACTATAGACATAAAAATAACTCATAATCTGCATAACCATAATTCTTAGAGGTTATAATAACAAGACGACAGATATCCTAACTAATTAGGTTAAGCTATAGCTGAAATGGAGCCAAGTCAAATAAAAGTCATACATATTCAAACTTGTTTATCAAAAATAATAATATTAATAATAATGAGCATAACTTAAAAATTTGAGTTCAAGGTTATTTAACTATTAATGTAATAAGCCCAGTAGTTGTTTAATTATAAGTTAATTAAGCTCAATTAGATGCAATTAATGTTTACAACTATGCTAAGACCTTGATTCAAATAAAAGCCATCTAATTGTTACTAGTAATAAACTGTCCAACTTAATCACTTACAGTAAGAACAGGTCCAATAGTTAAATCCTGCAGTGTCCTTCTCTCTGCTAGATGTTGCATTTTAGATAGAAGCTCACTAGCAGTCCAATTCTGCACACAACATTAAGCTTTTTGCATGAATTATTAAAACAACGATGCATTAGAGCAAAATGTGGCTATGGTTCAGTAAGGGAAAAGATACCTACTATAAAAAAATGTTATCAATATTCTACCTTGATTTTAAGATTATCTTTCTGTTTGAAACGGAAACAAACATTTCAAGACATAATCCTTGACAAAGCATTCGCCACTCTCATTTTCATTATACTGTCAAACTCAATACAGCACCAACAATGGAAAGATTGGTTCAAAGATGTTATTCAAGAAACAGGATTGGTTCAAAGATGTTATTAAAGAAACATGATTTGTTCAAAGATAAATAATAAAGTACATAACTGTACTTAGAAGGTAGATGCAAGTTCACCATCAACATCTTTGTTAGACTAATTTGATCTAAAATACAGCACATTATCATGAAGTTCTTAAGAAAGGAGGTACACATTGATTTATCTGAATTATCTAATGAAATAACTAGCTAATACTTTGGTTAACTTACCAGTCCGAGTATTCACGGACTGAACATTACTAATAAATTGTTGTATGAATTGTGTCAGTGCCTCTTTCCCATGGCACCAACTGCACCATGTTGTTGTCAGCACTACATCATGCCAACATAACAGAACAGAGTTTTGCCATCTAATATTTGCAACTTCTTGTATGAATTGTTAATGCATGTGTGAAAACCTTTGATGTGCACTACATTTTAGCTCATGCCAAAATATGCCAATCAGTAAAAATTCTTTTATAATACTTTAGATAATAAATAGTACCTCATGAATGAAGAGGATTGACTGTGCAGAGCACTTCTGACCACTACAGGCATAGGCATCTTGATCACACACCCATGCAACATAATCAACCTATGAAAATGAAAAGAGTGTTGGTTTAAAATAACTTAACATACAAAGGCATAAATAGTTTGAAAGGTCCATTGAGGCTTGAGCAGCTGACAGACCTCTTGAACATCCGGGCCAAGAATTTTCCAGTCAAAACCTGCATCTTCCAATTTAATGCGACCTTTTAAGTCCACTGCCAATTTGTCAGCCACTCGTGAACTCCCAGTAAAAAGTGTCATCTGTGGCTTTGCCTGGTTGAAGGAAGCAGAAAAATGCACTAAATACCAGATAAAAAGAAAACCAAACAATAAACACAATTATATAAAATTCCCAATGTTTAAGCACACACCAATACATAAAAATGAACTCCAAAATCTCAGGGATGGGAGCTTTCTAAGCTCCCCTAAGGTCACACTACATTAACCTTTTTAGCAAAATAACAAATAAAAAATGATTATTGAATTTAGTATAACTACAAACCTCTATCAAAAGCTTGTTCATTGTTTTACCATCAGAGTTGATGAAGTCAACATCCTCCTTGGGTAAGCCACAATGGTGAAGTAGCCGAAGCATCTGCTCCATCACAATGCTTACCTATGGCAACCATAACATGCCTTCAGTTGTGCACACTGTACAAGTTATTCCAACAGTCCACTTAAAGCAAAGGAAAAGAATAGCAGCTGGAAGACATGTATGAAGAAAGTAACACTGGATGCTTAATGTGGCAGTAACACAGATCATAAATATGATTATCCACATATGATTCAATGATACAACATGTGACAGTAATCTATTACATACTAATGTTTGTTTATTTACAAATATTATTGTTGACTGATTAAATTTTGAGTGTTTTGGCCTAGGTTTGAGTTTACTTTTCCATCATAAATACTTAGGATAGCCTTGATGCAATCGTAAAGTTACTGTCGTGTGACCTATAGGTCACGGGTTTTGGGAATTGATGTTTCAACCTAATTGATTTGAGCTAAATCAAGGATTCTATAGTCAGGCCCTAGTTAAGGTCATGGTATTTGGACCAAGAATGAACCATTTAGCGTTTAATGGACTCTAGTGGTTTTTTAGTGGCTGAACCAGTTCTTTAGAAGCTGAGCCAGAGTAAATTGGTCTAGCTGAACCTGTTAGGGTTTGGTATATTTAATTAAAGCTTTGCCTACTGTAACCTATTTCTTCTTCCAGATCACTCTTCCTGTATTGGTATGCCCCCTTCTGGTCTGATTGCCACTGCATGTCTCCTCCATCCTGACTTCTTCCCTCTTCCTCTCCCTTCCAGATCTGCCACCTCTTTATTTGTTAACCCTCGTCTCTTTCACTCATTTCTTCACTTTGCTGATGGCTTTGCCATCATTGAGATGCCATGATTGCATTCGATTATTTTGGATCGATCGAAATACACACAGGTAAATATAGCCAAAAAAAAAAGAATTCAGCTGCTATTTTGATGTACTATTTAGATATACATCTAATCCATGTACATACATATTGTATCCATCATCCTTACCTTTTTCAGACTTCATTTCATCGATCATATCTTCTCCTATGTGGGATCCAATGATGGGTATACCATGGGTGCTAATGATCAGTCAGAAAATACTAGACTACATTTAAACAGTGCACTTTAGCTAAAGTTCTTTGAGCAAATGCGTTATCATAGGAGAAATACCAAACAACTAGTGTTTATTTAAATAGAGGTAACAGGATCATCCTTGCTTTACCTTGCTATCAACTTTAAGAATTGGCTTATTGCCCATGTACAGTGCCCCCATTAGTTGCAACACAGGAATTTCCATTGGAAAATTAAATGGCGTGATAATAGCAACCTGTTCAGAATACAAGTTTTTTTCTATTGAGATATTTCATCCACATGTCAATTAAACGGATTGTAAAACTTATGCAATTAGCAGTTTTGTAACTTGTGAAACACTATAGCAGCAAAAGCCTCAAAAGCGAAAAATTTCATGGCCATTTATGATTGTAAGACTAAAGCCTTCATTGTGATATAAATTACTGTACAGGGATAAAAGCTTATACTTATTCTTCACTTTCCTGAATGCATACACATACACATTAATTCCATGAAGACAATGATAATCCCTCAGAGAATCTCATATTCAAATATTAATTGTTCATTTCTCAGATAAGATATTCAAATTAAATAATTTGGAAGATCAACCCTGTGTAAAAATTAGGAAAACATATAGAAATTTCAAGACAAATATGCATTCACAAATACAAGAATAAGTTGTTCATTTATCTACGGAGAGCAGCGTTCATTATGCATCAAATGCAATAATATCAACCACCATTAACATTTGACAAAGCCACATTACCTAATTCTAGAATTAGAATAAATATGCCTCATTTGAAGAGTCAATGCAAGCAATCAAGAGGATGCAATGATGCATCATATCTTAATATGTTTACTTATAAGACAGGTGTCAGTACAAAAGTAGCATAACTTACTAGTTTCCAAGGTATTTTCCTAGCATATGCCAACTTCAAAATTTATGATAATAAATTGCCAATTTCCACATGTAAGTCCCATAGACATTATTAGATGGTCAAGCGACAAATGAAGGTAACTGAAATATTCCAAGAAAACTCGTGGGCCTTAAGTGGGTGTACGTCTATTGATCTGGATATCTTAAATGTCTAATCTTATTATTTATCTGTTGAAAATGAGAAGTAAATGCGTAAAATGAGTATCTGTGTAGTATGTAATTAGATAAATAAAGAATAGTAATGTCATTTAAACCTCAGCGGCAGGTGAAGATGAGTTTTGGTTCTCCCCCATTTTACCAACAAGCATATTTAATATTTAGATGACAAGAAGATGTATGCAGAATTGGAAACAACACGTATAATTTGCCTAATGATGTGTCAATTAACATGCGGTCATTCACTTATCTCATGTGCCTTGCATCTCACTTGAGAAAATCTGAAAGACATGGATGTCTGAGTAGATGGATAAACAAACATGTAGCAAGAATTCTAAAATTTTTGTCCTTCAAGACTGATCAAAGGCTAGAGAACAATCCACATTAACCTTTATTTTACGAGTCCTATATAAATAGTGTTAACTTAAGTATGTGGAGAAGAGATACTAACTGGACCATATGGCCATCGATAGCCATGACTTTGCTGCCCAAGATAATTGCCTGGTACTGCAAATGATCGAGCTAGAAAGCGGACCTGAGATAAAAATTGTCAAATATCATAGCAGAAAATCACTAACCACCACCCCAATTAAAAGGACCAAAAAAATGACACCTAATGAAGATTCATGTCAAATTAATAAAGACCTAGAATCCATACTAGAAATAATCATGACAAAAATAACAAAGTCAAACATCACATTAAATATCCAGAAATTACAATAAAAAGAATGTTAACTAACATTCATTAAACATAAAATGGCATCTTTAGTTTTATCTCCATCCACTTTCCACTTCCCTGCATTATGAAATCACAGACGTTGACGAGGTAAACAATTGTTAGTAATTATTGTGTTGCCAAAAGCGCATTTGTTAACTAAGATGTAGCTAGATATTTATGTGAGTGGGGTCATTATCTTATTGTCTGGCATTTCTGATAAGTTGTTGCTTATGGCATTGTGATATAGGGGTTCAATGAGTGTGAGATCACAACAAGCCATCATTTAATCAGTAGCCGCTATTGAAAAGATAGACTTGAGTTTGAGGAAGAAAACAATAAGAACTTACTCTGAATATAGGTTGAGAGGTGATGTGCAATGACTGATATTTTTTGGTGATAGATGACATGTTATGGCTCATGAGAAGTTAAGAATAAGCCTAGTAAAACTAAAAGGAATAATTTGACCAGTGAAATAGAGAACAAATATAAATGTACTTAAAGATAGTGTAGAAAGAGGAAGAACTATGATAGAAGTGTTCAGTTACTAGAAAGGAAAATTAAAAATATATTATTTTAAACAATTAGTTGTAGATTCAATAGTTGCAAAATACGAGACAACAACAACAAATAACCAAGCCTTATCCCACTAGGTGGGTCGGCACTTGCAAAATACGAGAATTTATAAAAATATATACTCATATACATCCAGTGACAGTAACTTCTGTAGGAAGATAATTTCGAATTTCAATTAGTTAGAGATCATATTAGCTATTATCGTTGCAAACACAAATACATATAATGTACTTCCAATTACCTATGCTTTGCTAGAAAAATTCATTGGGGTCAAATGACCCCACTCTAAACATGCCAGCTACGTTCCTGTTTATTGATAAAATTTTGAAAGTGAAATAATTGTATATTTTAAAATAAGAATGGATAATTGAATAACTTGAATGAGTATCAATCGTCTATTCAAATCATTCAACCTAGAAAGCAATAGCAGACTATTGCTAGGATGACCTAAACGATGCCCTTGGAGAAAAATAGTAGAAGACAAAACTGCAACTGTTTCATGATATAACAAAATATAAATGTCAAGTGCTAACTCTAGTAAAGTTCTAGGTCTAATTATTTAGCATAATACTCAAGTTGGATTGAGCATAAAGTAAATGTAAGAAATTTTTTATGTACTTATTCTCCATCTCAAACAAAGTGAATATTAGAAATAGGAACCATGAACAGATAAACCAACAGAATATCAGGATCTAGCATTTACATTTAGATGATACTATTATACCTGGTCGCCAGAAAAATTCTCCAAAAATTTCTGAGTAACAGTGACTTCACCAAGAGCTTGTGCAAAACTCTTTGGAGATACTCTCTGGATAAGCTTTGCAAAATATTCTGAAACCTGATATTGCATACAAGCATCCATGTCAGTAAATCATCAGTAACAGTCCATGGTTCATTCCAAAGAATGGTCACTAATCATCATGGCTATCATAATTAGTTAAATACACTCTATA
>JBAMIB010000047.1:5222479-5238714 GCA_037177415.1 Kaempferia rotunda | reverse complement strand
TAGATTATATGAATTTTCCTACAGAATATTTAAGAAAACAGTTACAATGCACCATATCAGCATAGAGGCATAAATTGAACATTCTTTAAACCTTCGTTGTAACAGTTAAACAATACGCACATTAGGTGATATTTGCCTACAAAAACAAGAGCCAGGGATGGGCTAATAATACAATAGATAGCTGAAGTGGAAAAAACCAAAAACACAAAGATCTTTGTGTGATTTTTCGAACCAAAATGTCCTTTTGATTCAGTTTCTTAAGAATGATTATAGCATTAGTAGCACCAGCATCTTATAAGTAGCAATGCAGGACTATTGTATGAACAACAATTTACATGAGACACTTCAAATCATTACTCAACGAACTTTGGGGACAAGAAATTCAATTAGTAAAACCACTATACTATACTAGCATGCAAGCCAATCATCAACCAAAACAAGTAGTCAGTTATATTTATTGATTGTGGCAAACTCATATTTCAATGCAACAAGATTTGACAAACAAACCTGATAAACAAAAAACAGGTCAGGAAGCAAGTTTTTGACAAAAACACTACTGGAGCAAGGGACACTATGAAGGTATTAATATAAAAAATTTCTCACTGCAGCATCTGATTAGTTCATATTTCAAGATAAAGTTAATTAAATTTGAATAAAAGCAGGAAAAAGTCAAAGTCCTACAAAGTTTGAACAACATATCTTGTTGGTGGTTATCATTAGCTGAAGATAGAAAATCTAATGTACCTTTTTTGATGACTGCATCTCATATTCCATTGGAATAGCTCCTCCTAAACTCTCAGGTACCTCAATAAGGTATGAATCTTTCCCAATTGTAACATAATTTATCTATAAGAAATTATATAGTCATTTAAGAAAGGTGCAAGTGCATTAATGCTCAAATAAGAGCATCCAGCTCAATGTAGGAGAACATACCTCTGAATTTCCTAGTGTCTTACGCTGTTCCTTCAAATATTTGGCCAAATTAGATTCAATTTCCTTAATCCTCTGACAAGCAGCATCATACTCACAATCACCTCCAGCATGAGGAATAACACGCCCAGAACTATTAGCTTCTGACCAATCAAAAGCATCCTTGAAATACTCTATCACTGGAGACATGTCAGGTAGGCCTTTCCCTGCGTAGCCATTAGATTTCAGGCATGGAATTTTAGCAAGAAAAGATTTCAAACATTACAAGAAATACCTAGAGTCAATAAATGATGAAGCAAAGTAGATTCAGTCATGGTCAATATACTGTACAGAGAAGAACAGGCTTGGAACATTGCTTCACATCCACGAAGGGAAGCAATAAATTCTTGAAGCTGTTTCTTTGCTGCATCCTCATAAAGAATAACTCTATTGGCATTCCTTCCATGAGCCTCACTACAGATGCATTGAAAGAACAATTAAGAATCAGGTATAAGATATAGAGGCAATCAGAATAGTCCTCTCCAAGTAAAAACAGAGATTATGTTTGGTGGAGATCAGGTGATAGAATCACCTTACTAGTGATGAAGTGTCATATGATCACAATAGTCATTGGTGAAATTTTGTTTAATATACATTAGTAATCTATATAAGTATTGGATATAGGTTGCCTCATGCCAATATGTTAGGAATATATCACCATATTAGTCCATACACCATCCTTTTATGTAATGATAAAGGGGCAATAATTTTGGCATGGTTATCTAAAACCATTGCACGCCAAGTCATATCAAAGACAGATGAAACCATTGACAATATATCCAGGACAATTTGTTATATCTTAGGCATGCAAAACACACTTTATCTTTAGTTAAAATCTGTAAAAATGTTAATTGACAACATTCTCAGGCAAGTCCAAAGTTTAGCCAAAATAAGAATTATCTTATCAATTACACTAGTGATTCTAAAAAACTCTAGGCTTTCAAAAAGAGTCTAACTGATGCAAACAAGAAATGAATTTTTAATTTTGAACTTGTAATTGATTTGGGTAATTATCTATTTTAAGCAGTAAAAGTTTGGTATTATTTAATTCGATATAAATTCATCAAGTATCTTTTAACTTGATACTAGAGATTCTATTTTGGTAAGAGTTTAACTAGACTATTGTCTTTCTTAATTAATAATAGTTCTTTCCTAATTTTGCTTGCATTGAGTCTATAAAAACGTAGTGTCTCCATGTAATAATCAGCTTTCAAATTAATAACATTACCTTTAATAATCTTCATGTGAGATTTCTTTTTCAATAGTTAATTCTTGTTTGCTTTATCAAATTCACCTCAAACTTCTATATGATATAATTGTTTGATTTGGTGTTGCATCAATCATTATCAAAGCAGAATTTTTGATTTGATGTGGATACTTTGTCATCTGCCCATCCGCCCATCCGCGCTGGCATCTTCACCACCACTTCGTCCATAATCCCATCACCAAATCCTCATCTACAACATCTATGTCAAACCATATGGCATCATATCTAGTTCCCACTCCTTTAGATCTTGCTTGCACAACGAATTATGCCCACCATCTATCGAATTATGCCCGCCATCTATCTCCACATGTGACCCACTTCCAAGCATAGGAGCGAGCTCAAGTTCAACAGCCATAACTATCTTCCCCCAGCGATGTAGGCCCTCTCAATCACCAAGACAAGAGGGCAACTGCTTTATGCCACCAAGATCTGGTTGATACTGCCTGTTGTGTGTTGCATCTTTACTGATGACCCCTCCCAGCTTGGGCAAGTAACTGACATCAGTACTCGACACCATCTCGCACATGCTTCAGTTAACTGAGCACCACCACTACAGTTGTAGAAGACCATTTCATTCTAAGAAAAGACCTGAGAGACAATTGCACTTCTGGTTTAGGGTTATCAACCTTGTTTATATCTTGATCCTGGCTTATGAATTTTAGACTAGACCATTACTCTCATTACATCATCTCACCAAATTGCTTTAAAGTAGAAAAAGATGGAAAGTGGACAGATATCATTCAAGGAAATGCCAACCATTCCTTCAAGTGTCTGCAAGGAATTCTGAAAGCCATAGAACAATAGCTAATATGTGTACTATCCTACTTTGTACATGAGCACACAAAAATTTAGGTCCATCCAGTTCAGCAAGCAAGTGCAAATAAATAGGTCCATAAATCTGCAAGACACGGATTCCTTAATCAGGAGCCAAAAGAACTAAGACAAGGACTTTCTTTTTTTTCTTAGCAGTTTCCGAGAGTTAAATCTTAGAGCATAAAAAACCAGATCCTACTCCAGTACCAGAAAAATGCAAACATGTAACTGACAAAGTACACAATGATCAAGAAAAATAATCTAATTATTGAAAAAACAAGTCCCACAAGCTGATAAAAAAAGATACATATCAGTCAGATAATAAGATTTACCAGCTCGAGAATAGGCGTGAAAGTAAACGCTCCATATCTGGAAGTCTTGAAAGTTCTTTTCGGAATTCAAGAGCAGATGCACCACCAGCACCCTGACATGCACACACAAGATTAGACTTGAAAACTCCTAAGAAATTTAAGATGTAATTTGTGAAATTAGGTCCTCACTATTTCATTGGATGTCTGGTACCATAAAGATGAAAGAGAAATGATGATACTAAAGCTGGGCAAAAAGGTATCCTACCACCCCGGCATGACCAAACCTACCAAGTTCTTTCAGAATTTTGAGTTGGATTTCATTTCTTAAAAAGAAAAACGATTCCAAGTCAATTTTTAATTTTTGTTAGAAAAATTAATTTGCTTCTTTGCTATATAATAATCATATATAATATGAATCAAATGTAAAATTATATATAGACTTATGTGTACCCACCCTTCATATGATCCTATGTGGATGTGGAAATCACATGTTCTACCTCCTACTTTTCAAGAGAAAGAATTTCAATAATTTGTATCACTGTCTTCCCATTTTGCATACATGAATATTAAAGGCACTAGAATATGATCAACTGCAGTAGAGATAGTTTCCTTAGTATATTCCAGCAACATCAAGCTCACCTTGAAGCATGCTATAGCATCTTGACGTTCTTCAATTGACTTTGTGCTATAAAGTGGCCTCGCAAGCCATCCTTTAAGTAACCTTTTTCCAAATGCTGTAACACAATGATCCAGTTGGGCAAATAGTGTTCTACATTCAAATGAAAATCATCTCAGATAGAATTATGTGACAACTGAAAACACAAGGAGAAGCATGCAAGTACCCTTGAAGGCCTCCATTACTGTTCTCCAGTATCTCAAGGTTTTCAAGGGCAGCTGCATCAAGCATCATATATGGCTTTTGGAGTTTATTCAAGAAAGCCAAGCATGGAAGTCGTTCAAATTTAGCACACTTAAGCAATTTTTCATCTAGAAAAGCTTGCCGTAAGTAAAAAAGGCAGCCACCAAGAGCCGAAAGAGCACATGAACCATCATTGCCAGAATTCACTAGTTCAATTAATATATCTGGAAGCTCATCCGTACCATCCCCTCCATTATTAGAAGTGCCAATATTTTTTGATGATGAAGAAAGCACTGATAGGCTATAATACTTCCTGACCTCATTAACAGTTTTTTCAGCGTCCCAGAACTCTAGAGAAGGCTTTAAATCATTAACTAATGGATTTCGTGTATTATTCCTTATGATTCTTTCAGTCTCTGGGCTGAGTGTCCTTGAAGGTTTTATGACTTCTACAGGCCTCAATTCAGACAACATTGACCGGAACCAAGACCGTTCTATATCATCTTCAAACTACAATAGAAGATTTTGTATTATAAGAATGAGCTTAATAAGTACAAAATATAAATAGAAAAGCAGAAAGAAGACGATCATTTTTCCAGTGAGTAGAGAGATAACAGAACTTAAAGATCACAAGGATAACGTACTTGTCCAATCATGAACTTGCTTGTGGAAACATCAACAAAGCAAAGACCTAGAATAACACCTCCTTTACCAGCGTCATCCAGAATTTTGCAATTTTCAGTGACTGATAAAATATAAGATGTATCAGGATTTGCCATAAGTGATTCTCCTTCAGTCAGTGTGCCTTGTGAAACTACTGCACATATTTCACGTTTGACAACCTTCAAGAGTCAAAAAAAAAGTATAAGTTTATTTGCAAAATCTTAATAAATTCAATATTAACTATTTCAAATGATTCATATTAGTTATTCAAGTATCTAATTGAATGCACATGGTCATTTCCTGCACACTTCTAATATACTAAAAAGTCAGCAAAGCTATGTGATTGATACTATAAAGTTCTGTTGAAAATCATCCAACCTTGTCCTTCGAACCCATCTGTTTACAGCGAAGTTTGAGTTGTTCTGGAGTCTCTGTTTGCTCCACAACAAGTACACAGAAACCCTAATAAACGGAAATGCATCAATTATTCCATAAGTTCAAATCATTCTCGTGTTTCCTTGAAAAAAATATCCCCATAACATGATGAAAAATTGAACATTTTATAAACATCAGGGAACCAAAACCTTTCTAGCCAATTTCTCCAAATTCGAGGAATAGTTCTTCTCTGGAAACCCACAATGAGGTTGTTCCCCCTAACAGACAGAAGTAGGTAATAAGGAAAAGAATTATCATGAACAAATAATCAAGCTTATTAAAGTTCAGAAATACCATTAATAAAAATTGTAAATAACAATTTCAGACATACAAATGAAGTAAGTTATACTCCAAGCTACAAATCTGTAATCATGGTAAAAATACTATGAAAAGGCTCATGTTGTTGCTTCCAATTTTAATTCTCCAGTTCTTATTGATGTTTATAGTGTTTCAAATTGGGGATGTGGCCTTGGTATTATACATAGAAATTATGTATAGTTAGCTTGTGTTCCCTTCCTTTCCCTAATCTCTTATCCCCTGATCCTCTTAATATTTGTCTTCTAGCTTGGACAACAAGAACCTGGTGAAGAAAATCAAGAAGGTGGATGCTATCATCTCCATCAATAGCTTCCAACAGTGAAAGGATGAAACCAAAATCACACACATCAAGGTTTTCTTTAACTGAACCTAACAAATTATTAAAAATGGCAGCATTAACAAGAGAATACAGATTACCAAAAGAGGCAGTATTGGCAATAAAAGATACAATCTGAGCTAACCTAACAAGAAAAAGGGCAGGTTAAGTACCTTCATATATTGCAAATCAAGTTCTCGAACGCCAATATGAGCATCCATCTCAAACAATTCATAGAACTTCCCCATCTGATAATAAAAATATGTCATGATCAGCTCCAAATGAGTTGAGAATAGAAGATTAATCTTCTTAGTGCATCATATTCTCTCACGAGCACAAATCTAGTAAATGCTAATACCTTGAAGAATAAAACCTTATCCATATGCTTTGACTTGAATTCCCACCATTGCCTCTATAAAACAAGCATAATAACCAACACAAAAATAACAAAAGAAATTTACAACTAAAGGCCACAAAAAAACAGAACAATACCTGTCCACCTGACAAGGTCTTCAAAAATTCAGGTGGCAAATAAAGAGTTTTTGGATCAAAGTTTTCATCTCCAGGCCGTCTCCTTTTAGCATCCATACGCCCTCTATTATAAAAGAATAAATATGTTGATTTCACATATCAAAAATAAGAAAACTGAAGAAGTTCTAGCAAAAACACTTCATAGATAGCATTAAGCTCAATCCAAGAAGGGCAGCTATTTTATCATTTTTATCTTGCATTGCTACAGATCCAAGTATGCACACCAAGTCTGTGGACCTCAATTATGAAATTATTACCCCTATGTGAGCCCTGCATAGATTCTTTCATGAGTTAACCTCATGCTTCAAACCCCGATCTTATATAAACTTTGAACAAATCTTATTCATGACATATGAAATGTTTAATATCTGGTAATTCCAGGATCTATACGCAAGTAAGTCCTTAACTCCTTGGTCTATAAAAGGAGGGGGGGGAACATCTTTTACGTGATATGTGTGTTAGTTCGTACAAGGTTTGTCATGGTAATGTAGAATATAAGGTAAAATTGATGACAATACAAGAGACCATCCCGTGTGCCCATGGGATTCAGTAATTTTGCTGAAAAACAATTTGTGACTCTAAATCTGATCTTATTTCTTGTTTTATTTTTATCTTTATCTTCTTTGTTTTTCTTTTCTTACTTTCCTGATGTAATATTGCACCCCTAATAACTGGTAATGGCGGTACAATGATCATAACACAAGCTTGCCTCTAGTTGAGCTGGATAAAATTCTTTAATAAAAAATCTTAAACATGATTTTTGGCTCAATATGTATCTAGCTAGATTCAATCTCATTTACTTAATATACAATACAAGGTTTAAAATGGTCAAGCTCAAATTGACACATTTGTATAAATAAATACATTGTTTCAAATGAATAATGTAAAATGACCAATCAATTAAACTGTACGTTTGTTTAACATGAATATGGTGAATATATATATCATAAGCTGTTGCTTGCGGGTGCAAGCAACACAATCAAATCAAACTTCCTTTGCATAGGCTCTGGAGTGAGGAAAAAAGAAAGCTTACGCCCGCAAGAATCTGAACTTCTCTGCTTCTCGTCTCTCAAACCGTTCGGCTACTTCAGTAGTTAGAATGTTGTTAATAGCAGTCTGGATTTGTGCTCCTGAAGGACAAATTCTTCATCACAACCCAACTCAAACTTGGAAAGAGCTGTATACTAGTTGGAGAAAGCATATATATGCAACCACGAGCAACAATTGGATGACAAGATAAGAAATGGAAATGCCATTGAAGCGGAGTGAATCCAAGTTATCACTGTAATTTGCATGAAACCTATCTAACTTTTCTTACCAATTACTTACTCTTATCACTAGTCAAGGGCGAGCAAAGGGAAGTAATTTCCACTGCGCATGGGGAGGATTTATTCATAATCTTCCCTCCATTTCCACCAAAATTTGATTTTTTAGTACAATCTAAGTTTTCAACGTCCATCTTCTTCATTTTCTTTGAACCTGTAGATGTCCTGGACAATCCACTCGAGTTCGTCACAACCACGTCGTCCTCATCCTCCAATTCCACCTCATCTGAGTCATCTTCCTCCGAGTCGTTTCCCCTAACCTTTCTCCATTCCTCGTCTCCACTAGAATCCTCCTCGCCAACCCCATCCTCCACATTCCCTGAGTTACAATCCTTCTCCACCGAGCACGACAACCGCCTCAGCCGACGGAGCCTTATTGGCGGCTCCTCCTCCACCCACTCAAACTTCTCTCTGCCAAGATCAAGCGCCTCATCCTCTCCGTCATCATACATGACCAGGTGCTTCCGTTGCAAAGCATCGAAGGAAGAAATCCTCCCCTCGTACCAGGCTTTGTCAAGGGGCCAGAAGACTTTGATCCGCCTACCGACCACATCCTCCGAGAAGCCACTCTTGGCGGCAGAGGGAGGAGTGTTGGCACCGGGAGAGGAGGAAGGGGAGATCACGAGCCGCGGCTTCTTCTCCTTGGGTTGGGACGGAGAGGGATCGGCAGTTGGGATAGGATTAGGGCTTCGCTTGGTAGCCTGGCCGGGAGAGAAGAATGTAGTGATCTGGCTCTGCTTCCGAACAAGCGGCGAGCGACCGCTAAGGCGGCGGGAAGGCACCATTCGAGGTGGAGATCGAAAGCTTCAGAGAGGCGACCAGGGCTTTTGAGCAACGTGAGGTCGAGCGACGGAGCGGCGGGAATAAGAGGAGGGGAAAAGGCGGGAATCCACGAGCGCTTGTACACGTCAGCGGCCTCGACGCTACAGCTACTCTCGACGGGCGGCACGAAACTCGCGGTTACGCCGTGGAGTAAAAGGAGGCAAAGAGAGAGAGAGAGAGAGCGGGTGGATTGGAACTAATAAAACTATTGGCGAGAAACGAATGCATGCCTTTCTTCTTCCTTCCAAGTAAACAGCCGCTTTCTCTCTGCGGACCTCCAACTTGACGTCCGCATATTCACGAATGCAAAACTTCCGCATAACCTGGGTAACGATGCGTGGGTCCCCCCCCCCCTCCCCCAAAAGACCTTGTCGGCAGCCGAACGCCGCCCTGGACGGATCTCGCCGTCTCTCTGGACAGAAGCCGCCCGGACCGGAACCAAACTATCTTCTTCGCCACAGCCCCTTCTCTCCTCCATCGTCAGAAGTAGCCGCCGGTCCTCCCCCTCTCGGCGCTCAATCGGTTCACCGCCACGGACTCGCGAACTCCGGCGCCTGCGACCACCGCCGCCGCCTCCAGGTGCATCTTCCCGAACAATTTTCTGTCGCCTGCCTCAATTCATGATAATGCACAACCCTAGAATCCGGAATCCGGCACACTTTTGTAACACTTCTCTTTTCAGAACGCTTAAAAAACTGGTTTTTAAGGGAATGGGAGCAATCCTCCATTTTGTGAAGGTGGGTTTTGAGCTTAGACCTTAGCGACATCTACCAAAGCTTTTGCCATCTTTTTATTTATTTTTTATTTTTTAATTGGCATTGGATATCCGCTTACACCGACTAATCTCAGAGTAATCGCCAGGCTCAAGAAAGTTTAGCACACTGACTGTTAGGATAAATCAAAAAACACTCACAGCGAGTGGTCCAGCGCTGTCAATCGTTCATTAAAGGAAATTTATCTGTTAATTTGTCAAACCTAGGAGTCCATCCTTAGATGTCTGGAAAATTGAGAAAGCGCGTTTACCATCTTTTGGAGTAAAAGTAATATCATTCACCCCAAGCGGCCCAGTATCATCGGCCCCATGGTAAGATAGCATGCAGGTAAATCACGAGGGACATTTTGCCCTAGCTAGAGGTGTTAAAAATGAACCGAATCCGTCAACCCGACCCTAGTCAATTCAAAAAATATCGGGTTCAAGTTGGTTGTTTTCGGGTTGTGTTAGGATCGGGTCGGATTCAGATTGACTTGGGTTCACTTGAATTTGGGTTTTAGTGGATTTCTTTTTGGAGTTAAATCAAATTTTATTTTGAAAATTAAGATGGTTTTATATATATTTATATATATTAATATAGCATGATAATGATGAAGTATTAAGATAAAAGTGAAAAATTATAGAGAAGATAGGAAAAAATAATATTTTTAATCGGGTTGGTCAGACTATCCGAGTTCAGGTTGAATTTTATTTATTTTATTTTTTTTTTATAAAATCCTTGCTTCAACCTATTGGATAAAGGAGCTCAAACACCCAACAAGATATTTTGCACCTACTCGGAATTAACTTCAAACCATATTAGATCAAACACTCTTGCAGGTAGCAACTACGCAACTCGTACAGGTGCATTTTTACCATCTTGATAGAAGACGTTTTTGTCTAGGAAACAATTAATTACACTAACAACAAAAGTAATGCTGAACCTTGTCGCAACTACATAATTTAACATAGCTACTAGCTCAAGAAACCAATTACACATCTACCTTAACACTTTGGTCTCTACTGCATTAATTTTTTTTTTTTTTTATCATTTGCCTGAGTAGCATACACTTCAACATCAGACAACAAGATCATCTGTTTGCATTGTTTATACTAAACTATAGAAGTGCGTCTCAATTTCAGTTATCCGCCCTTTATCCTATTACGGTAATTTCATCGACATTTCCTCATTGAATAGGTTAACTTTGTTTGCTTTAGCTTCATATGCTTCGAGATTATATCCTTTATAATTTCACAATGTATACAGCAGAGGTATGTTTTACTAGGTTCTTGTTAGTATACCAAGAATTGGTACTCGTTCGATTTTGACTGACATGAAATGTAAGATACCAAAGGTTTCAGTCGAGTAGATTTATAATCTGTGCTGATGCTATTTTAGACAAGATGATGACACTCTCCTCTATTCCTCCAGTCACTGATTGCTAGTGTTCACAATTGAAAATCGATGCTTCATGTTCTTAATCATCTGCCTCTTCAAGTTCTGTTGACAAAAAACTGGACAGTCATTCATCCTTTTGCTTACATCTCATTCAGGTAGAAGTTATGGAGACTATATTTTGCTACCGATGATGTGATTATGGAGCTAGAGCAGGCGCTCAAAGTCGGTAGAGAGGTTATTTCCGAGAAGCCTGATATAGAAGGTATTGAGCTATTGAAAAACATCTCAGTTATAATCTTTAGTTGCCTTGTATCAATAGTCGTTGAGAGTTTAAACACTTTTTAGCTCTTTTTAGTTGCCTCTCATCAAAATTCATTTTTATTCTTAGTTTCGATGAGCTTGAGAGAGTATATTTGATGTATGGATGTTGGGATGAACCACAAAATCCCAAATGTATACAACATATGAATACAAACTGAATGCTTAGATGTACAGATATTGGTGCACTAATAAACCACAAAATTCCAAATCATGGTTGCTTGATTGCGAACGACTTGCAAGTTACAACTCATAAATCCATTTGCAGTTCGATCCTGAATGCTACTATTGCTACTAGTGACATGTCAAGTAGACTCAAAACTTGTGTATGTATACGTTGAGTGCGTCGATATACAAGGAGGAGAAGAACCCCAAACAATGTGAAATTCATGCTTGTTTTTGTTATGCATCGGAACTTCAATTTTCATCACCTCATCTAGCTCCTCCGTACCTGTGTCATATATGAATCCTGAGCTGAAAACATGATTTCTTATAGATGATATCGATTTTCTTTCTCTTTTGATATTTGTTTGCAGTTCTGAAAAGCTATAAATGGATTTGGCTTGTTTATGTTTAATCTGATTGTCGATACGGAGGCTGAACTGCCAAACTACCATGGCTTCTATTGCTTAATTCCTCAAGTGCTTGATGAATATCCGCGATCATCGTTTCTCTTTTAGCTTGCACAGGAAAGGAACTTTCGGAAACATACTTCGGTAGTAATACCGACTAGCATTTTATCTCGGGCGAGGAAATTGGTCTCGAACTCGGCTCAAGAACCCTACAGACAATGACGCAGACCGTTTCGGTCACTCGTGTATGTTGAGGGTGATTATGTCCAGTTAACCAAGTTGTGTTCTTTGTATGTTTGCTCAGAACATCGTCGACACGAAGGCAAAGAATTCATTCAATGAACACTTGGAGCAAACAAACACCAATCGAAGAGGTAAAACATTCATTACGGCTTGAATCTTGTTCTTGGCATGCCTGTGAATTGTGGCCTAGGAAACCACCTTTGGTGCCTCTGGCCGTGTTCTTCTTCGGCGGTTGGTTTTCTCGGTTGTCTCTTTGTTGGAGCCGCCGCTACCCGGGGCTGTGTACACGAAGCCACCGGCGAGGACATCCTCTTGGAGATTTAGGAGTGGCTCAAGGGCATCAACGACGGCATGCATGTCGGGGCGCGACTTGGGCTTGAGGCTAAGGCACTTGTTGGCGATGGCCGCAACGTTTTGGGTGGCGGTGGCCGAGTAGAGGCCTTCGAGGTGGGTGTCGATCACGCGGACGAACTTGGTAGGGTGGTTGAGGTACGGTCGCGCCCACTCGACCAAGTTCTTCTCCCGTGGCGGCCGGGTCTTATCCACCGACCGCCGCCCACTCAACAGCTCCAGTAGCACCACGCCGAAGCTATACACGTCGCTCTTCTTTGTCAAATGACCGGTCATGACGTACTCAGGGGCGGCGTAACCATGGGTCCCCATGACGCGGGTGGAGACATGGGTGTCTTCGCCCTCGGGACCGTCCTTCGCCAATCCGAAGTCGGAAAGCTTTGCCGTGTAATCCTGTTGAGAAATAAGGAGTCAGCCGCCATGTCAAACTTGTTAACATTTTGACATTGACATTGGAAAGTCAACTGTCTAAGGCATTTATAAATAGCTAAATTACCGAGTCTAGCAAGATGTTCGAGGCTTTGAAATCTCGGTAAATGACGGGTTGGCGGGATTGATGAAGGAAGGCGAGTCCCTTGGCGGCGCCCACGGCTATTTTTATCCGCGTTGACCATGGTAAGGAAGCCAGGGACCCTGTGTAAGTCAATGACGAAAGTCAACCAGATTAGGCCGCATGTTGTTAACTCACCTAAAACATAACTGAAAATCTTATATATATAAATTTATAATTAAGATAGTATTTTTTATTTTTGTAATTTTTTTAATCCTATAAATCTGAAAAGAGAAGATATTGAGATAACAAAGAATATCTTTTAAAAAAAATAATAATAATAAATTTATTGATAATGTATTTCACACTTTTCAAAAGCAAAGCTGCCAAAGTTGAATTGGTATGTTCTACATCATTAACTTATGTATCTTGATGTGATGGTTGAGCTACTGCCCTTGTTCATATCCCAACTTTATTTAGTTCCATCAACTTGGAGATTTTTTTAGGGAAATATCAAAATTCAAACCACATAAAATTAAAATTAAAAAAATAATTAATTAAATTAAACTTACTCTTGAAAAGATGGTTCTCAAGGCTTCCTCTTGCCATGTACTCATAGACTAGCATTCTGTGTTCATCCTCACAGCAATATCCAATCAATTTCACCAAGTGAGAATGCCTCAATTGCCCAAGAAAAATCACTTCTGCCTGAGAAAATTAATAAATTTAATAAATATGAATCAAATGTTGATTAATTAGTAATTAATATGATTAATGGATGGATTATGTTAGTTATTTGATTAATTACCAGCCATTCACGGTGGCCCTGGGCGCCTTCCAGGTCGAGGGACTTGACGGCGACGAACTGCGCCGGCAGGCCGGGGCGGAGCTTGTCGTCGACGAAGCCCTTGTAGACGGGGCCGAAGCCGCCGGATCCGATGAAGTTGGTCATGGAGAAGTTCCTGGTGACGGCCCGGAGCTCCGCCAGGGTGAACACGTGGAGGTTAGAGCCCGGCAGGCTCAGCGACAGCTCCTCCGCCGACAGGGTACTGATGTCGTTGTAAGATACCCTGCTCGGAGGCGAGCTGGAGGGATTAGCGGCCTTGTGGCCGTCCCCTCCGGCAGCCGCCGCCGCCGCGACCTCGCTACCGCCCCAGCAGCTCGCCGTTAAGGAGTGGATCCACGAGCCGAGGCGCCTGGTCATCGTGTCGGCAACCGATTGGACGAGGACAGGGGAGAGATCGATGGGGGAGATGATGATGATGATATGCTCTGCCTCAGCAGCCTTACGAAGGAAGCTTATATGAACATGAAGGAGTTCATAGACAAAGTCAACCTTTGACCGCGCAAAGTCAAAAGTGAGACAACATCGCCGCGGTTTGGTGGTGTGTGTGGATGGATACACATATACCTTGGCATTATCCTACCGATTTCCTTGAAATATTTAAGAAATGACTCATGTCGTACTCAATTTGACTAAAAGATAAGGACTCGATCTATATAGATTGAGTCTTGGGCATAACATGAACCTAAGCCGAGCACGACTTGAGTACTAGACTCGTTGGTCTGGCCATGAATTAATCACTAGTATTTAGGAACGGATCTGGCTGTCCTAAGTTCTAATCTAGTCTTCCTTAAGATGTTCAATCTATATAAAACTTCATTCCTTCCTCCTCATCCAACTAATTCTTGGATTCGTCCAGTCTCGGTTAGGCTGATAACATGAGAGGAGATTTTATGAGATTTACCAATGATACCTTAAGTAGTATTTGCACTCGTGTTACACTACTTGCATGATCTTTTGCTTAGCATTGTTGGATTTATTATTCCTATTAGGTGGATTTATTTGTAAGTTGAATATGTGGATGCAATTTGATATTTTAAAGTAATTTAACTTATATTTTATTAAGTTTTAATTATTATATGCAGATTTAATGTGTAGAACTTTTTAATCAGTCTGTTATTGTCTATGGGTTGATAACGAATTTGATTCCTATATAAAAATGAGGTCTCTAAAGGTTTAGGGAATAATTTTGACATAGTTTCTTGTTCTCTATTGATAAGAAGCTTTTTGACGTCATTATCTCTTAAGCCACTTCAAAGATTTTCTCCGTTTGCTTCCATTCCATCTTCTTCCTCAGAATATTACAAATGACACTAAATAAAAGATAATGACTATTCAATCAAGTTCCTTATCATTGATATTAATGTATTCCTTATGATTGATATTAATGTATTACTTTGTTATGTCATATTTTATGATGATATCAGATCTTCTCTTGTTTTTATTTTTTTTTATTTGAATTATTATTTTCGTTGTTTATAATTTATGCGACTTAGGTTTTATAAAAATCTAACTCTAGAGTGTATTTGGAATATGAAAGTTTAAATTTATGTTTCAATAGAGAACTATTTATCCGGCTGAATTCCTTTAAAATGTTTATTTTAATATAATTATATCGTGATAAAAATAATTTTAATTGTCATGGGGCACAAGACACGTGCCCATGTCGGTATCACATGGTAAAAGATGATTCGTTCGTCCCAACGTCCCCGTCAATCCGTCCTTAGGTTAGCACGAATGAGGTAAATCACGGGTGGCTACTAGCCATTAGTATAAATGGTCAAGACATGGGGAAGGCATATGCTCGAACGTGTCGAGTTTCGACCTCTAAATCTTATATGACAACCTTTCACGTCTTAACCATCGCACCGTCCATGCCGGTATCACGAACTATGCCTGACACGACCTGTGATGATTTTATGGGGTCTAAATGGGTCGATCGAGCCCACTTCATATTTTGCCGCCCAAGGCATTATTACAGCCGTGCAATCAGAAAAAGATGGATCTAATGGCTGTGCAAGAGACAGCCGGCCCGATCCTATTACATATTTACATTTGCAAAACCAGTCAAAACACACGTGACAAAAAAAAAAAAAACAGGGCAGTTCTACGACGCGCGGGTTGACTAAAATCAGGTGGTCAAACCTAGAGGAAGCATCTCGGACTTCTCCCCCTCCACCGGAGGATTCTTGCCCGGGGACAAAACAGTCCGACGGAGTATCCGGCGTGCATCCATTAGCAGACACAGCGACCAGAAAATAGTAAAAAACAAGATGGCCGGAAGGTCAACCACCTCCTCGCCGACGAACGTATCACTCAACACTCCAAACTCTCTGGGTTTGGCTTCAGAATGATGTGCTAAATCGCGCGACGGTGACAACCTGAAGCCGTCGACATTGCCTCTAAAGAAGCACTGGTTCTCGATGTATTAGACGAATCAACCAGCTTGCTGGATTGCTGCCACGCCAACTGATCGGCGCTTAGAGCATTTTAAAGGTCCACCAGAAGGCTTTTATATAAACAACGACGTCATCAAAGGAATTTTATTGATGCATCAAGTTCATGCGGAAAATCCTACATGGCCACCAAACGAAAGAAAAGAACTCACTGTATCGAAATTGATAGAAGAGCAAAATGA
>JBAMIB010000047.1:5192650-5203467 GCA_037177415.1 Kaempferia rotunda | reverse complement strand
TTATAATATAATGTAATCTCGTTACAAAGTAAATAAAATGTAATCCAGATTACAATGCAACCCAAAATTTAATATGTTAAAACACCTCTAACTTATCTCATTAAAACACACCCTCAACAAATTTGTTGACACCACCTCCTTCACTGGCGATCGGTCGCCGCCCCACGGGCCGCTAGTAGGGGTCGTAAAATATTTTTATTATTTTATAATAATACGAATTATATTCGTTATAACAAATAATAGACATCAAACAAAAGAATATAATCACCCTTGTAATTAAATATTATATATAACTTTTTCTCAACCGTAGTAATGTAATATTGATTATATTATATTACATTACAAATTTAATTACATTACACGTAATCAAACGTAACCTAATGATTTTTGAGGCCGATGTATCAGTGAAAAAGGTTCCCGCCAAAATTTGACAGATTTGAATCTGATTCTCCGGAGCAGGGATACTCTTGACCACAATCCCTGGTTCATCCCTGGACCAGTACACATCAGCCGTTGGATCAGATCAAGAGGGATCAATATTTGGATCTTATCTCCGATTTAACAGCTGATGTGCACTAATTTAGGGATAGACTAGGGATTGTTGTTCAAATGATCAGGATTCTCCGAGCCCGGCCCATATTAGTTGTTAATGGGCCTAAATGAGCCAGGGCTGTTTTCGTCATTTGCTTATATGGGCGTTAGGGTTTCTATGCGAGGTATAAATTCCCCACCTTGAACCAATTTCGGTGATCTTTTGCCTGTGCCGCCGCGTAGGGTTTTGGCCTCCGTTGTAGAAGTTGCAGCAGCCATGGCGGCGACGAGAGTTCTCTCGCAGAGGGAGCAGGACATCCAGATGATGCTGGCGGCGGACGTCCATCTCGGAACCAAAAATTGCGACTTCCAGATGGAGCGATACGTCTACAAGAGACGACCTGATGGTGAGTGATCTTACTTTTCGGATCTATGGACTTACTTTGTCAGTATTGTGGAACCGCCATGGTTTTTTCATTGCTGCTGTCTTCGCGTGTTAAGTTTTCATTAGCATATGCACTCACTGGATGCCGTAGGATGCGATAATTATCTCGTGTTTAGCAAAATTATGCATCGGAACAGTAAAGATTTTGTGTAAAACGGTGAGTTTGTAAAGCCATACACGGTGTATAATCAATGAAAATATGCTTAAATTTTGTTGATGAACAGTTGATAGCTAGAAGGGAATAAAGACGAACCAATCTGTTCTCTACCTTTTGATACTAAAGATTCTATTGCACACAGTGATTCTAATGGATATGTCTCTGTGCGTTGTAGTTCCTGTGATCAAAAAAATTTGACTGATGAGAAATATATTATTATGAATTGTTCCTGTATATTCAACAAGTCATCAAAGATGGATTCATCCATCCAAGTATCTATCTTTCACCTTTATTTATTGAAAGAAACAATGACCCTTTATTGGCAGAAGGATGAAATGTAGTTGCAATTGGTGTTTCAGTGTGATGAAGTTTATACTAACTAGTTATATAGTGCTTCAGAGGAATTTCATCAACGATTTTAGATTTGATCATACTTGTTTACAGATTAAGGTCTTGGATTATCATATTAATGCAACTCATCCAAGTAACTAGATATTGTAAAGGACTTTTTTTATCTACGTTAAGGCCAAATGCTATTTGTCTTTTTATATTAGTTTCTAGCTTGAGATTCTACAGGACCACTTCTAATCTAGTGCTTAGAACAATCCCAATTGACTGACTAGCTTGTGGTCAGTACTAGCAAGCTTTAACAGTATGAGATGTGTTCTATGTTCCAGATTTGTTCCCACTTTTGTTTTTTTTGGTTTTTTGATAATGTTGTTACTAGTATATTGCTTTTGAGTTTTGATCCAACTAATCGCACTGAAGTGGATAGTTGAACTGTTATTGTCAGGTATTTTCATAATCAATCTTGGGAAAACTTGGGAAAAGCTTCAGCTTGCAGCTAGAGTGATTGTGGCAATTGAGAATCCCCAAGATATCATTGTTCAGTCTGCCAGGCCTTATGGTCAGAGAGCTGTGCTGAAATTCGCCCAATATACCAGCGCCCATCCTATTGCTGGGAGGCACACTCCTGGAACATTTACCAATCAACTTCAGACATCCTTCAGCGAACCTCGCCTGCTCATTCTCACGGATCCAAGGACAGACCATCAGGTGAATTACCTTGGAATAATTTTGTTGTTACGAAAGGAGATAGGGAAATAGCTAGCTAAGTTCATCTTTTGGTACTTCCTACAGCCAATCAAGGAATCGGCTCTCGGTAACATCCCTACTATTGCCTTTTGCGACACTGATTCGCCAATGAGATATGTTGACATTGGTATTCCTGCTAATAACAAGGGAAAATTAAGCATTGGCTGCCTCTACTGGTTGTTGGCAAGGATGGTTCTGCAAATGCGCGGGACCATTGCCCCTGGGCGTAAGTGGGAAGTAATGGTAAGTAGCTATGAACTATTGCTCTTGTTCTTTCATCCCTTTTTGTTGGTATTGGTATCTTTTGGATTGCTCCTATTTCAACTATCTTAATTTTATTTATCGAACAAATGTTGCATTTCTGTTTCATCTAATTTGAACTATATTTTGTGTTATTTGCAGGTAGATCTGTTTTTCTACAGAGACCCTGAGGAGGCCAAGGAACAGGAAGAAACTGAAGCTCCTGTGGCACCCGAATTTGGTGCCGTACCTGAATATACTGGAATGGTGCCTACCGATAACTGGACCACCCAGCAATGGACGCCTGATATTGCAGCTACGACTGCCATTCCTGCAGTGGCCGATGCTGACTGGACTGCTAACCAAGGTCAAAGTCAATTTATTTTTAATATATTATGTCTAATTTCACAACAATAATAATAGTATGATTAACTTGCATTGCTTGTGCATTTTGCAAAAGATGCCAATCCTTAATTGAGTTACATATCATAACTATAGCTTGAGCCTTTTTAAACGATCAAGCTGTCATAGTTAGTTGATTGAAAACTTAGATGTATTGGTATTAATTAACAAGTAGATATCTAGGGGTGTAAAGCCAAACAGTAAGATTTTTGAACTTGGCTCGATTAGTTTTTTTCCAAAGCTCGAACTCAGTTTGAGGTGGATTTGAGTTTAATTCTTGAGCTTAAGCTTGGTTCACAATGAAATTAAATACTTTGCTAACGTCTTGAGCTCAGTTAGTAAATAGCCTTTAAAATGAGTTGAGTTTGGCTCGTTAGCTTATTTTTTTTAGATCGCTAAACAAGCTCATGTTGTTGCTTGTTAGGTATATAATTGAGCTCGAGTAACGGTGTTTTGCTTTTAAGTTTATGTTTATAATGTGATATTTAGTGTTATATATAAAAAATAAGATTAAGAAGCCTCTAAACTAATATGTTTGTGAGCCTTTAAACAAATATGTTCACAAGTTCACAAATTTGTTTAGTTCGAGCTCGAATCATTAATTGAATAATTTTTATTTTTGAACTAGACTCAAATAGCTTGCTACTAGATTGGCGTTTTTACAACTATATCATAGTCAAGATCCAAACTGAGTTGATACAAATGGTTTCACTTTGCAGCATCAACAATATAAGTTTTTTTTTACCTTTTATTGTTTATCTGCATCACTCACCAGACGAGCCAGGTTAACGATGGCCTGGAAGCCAGAGTCTCTTTCAGTTAGTGGAGGATTTCTTGTTTAGGGAATGTGTTTTTTTGACCATTTTGCCAGCACGACAAATTTTAATTTCCTCTTTTGCAGGTGGTGTCGTTGCGGATGGATGGGATACGGCAGCAGCCCCATCCCCAGCTGCTGAAATTCCCCCAGTAGCTGCTCCCACTGGCTGGGAGCCTGCTGCGAGCATCGATACTGCTCATATTGCACCCTCAGGATGGGATTGAGCCTCAGTAAAAGCCGTCTGTGTAGCTTTTGGAGAGGCAATATCTTTTGATGTCGAGGAAAAAGAAATCACTAAAAGACTCATCTTAGTTTCCTATGTATTCATATCTACGTACCACTCCCTTTTAGGCTAAGTTTGCATATTGTGCTATACGCTGCCATATTGCGTGCTATATTAAAAGTTGCTAGGGTTTTTCAAGGTGGTACCAAACTATTGAGTTGGATGAGTGAGGTATATAGTTACAGGAACGGACAACAATAAAGTTATTATGACTAATCAATGTTCTTCTATTTTTCTTTTGAATTTCATTTCGATAAGAGCATTGTGTAGAGATGACTATATTTACCAAATGAAAACAAATCAAAAACACAAAGTGATCCATATTTTTATTATTATACGGTACTTATTTTCATATTGGGTTATAAAATAAACAAAAATCGGATGAGCTGTTGAGCTGGGCAGGGATATCAGATTGGTTGGATCAAAGCTGTTGAGCTTGGCGGTGAATCAGCAGACTTAAGGTTGAACATGCCCAGTGAATCAAGTGGGGAACATATTTGGTGGATCAACTAAGTCTACCATATCAACAAATAAAATCTAGGTGTTCAAGTTTCATGTGACTAATCTTGAAAAGGATGAATTTATTTATGTTCATTCAATACATATAAGATTAATTAAATAAATAAGATAAAATAATTTGTTAAACTAATTAAACAAACTTAAAGATTTAAGATTTTAAATTTTATTGTCAAGTGATATCAAATTTCAATAATTTATCGAAATAATACATTTTATCTGTTTCACCTGATATGGTGTGAGATTTCAAACCATTCTTCTAAGTAAATGCAATTGCAACCATGGACAAACTTATCATACAAACACTAAAACGAACAAGAAAAGAGAAGTTCCATTTTACTTCTTAGAAATTAACCAGATTAATGCACTAGGTTAACAGAAATTAAAAATAAAAAAATCACCCTTCTTTTCTTCTCATAAATCTCCACACGACCAAACTAAAGAAACACAAATTGCAGGAATCAAACCTCTCAGAATTCATGTGGGGATTAAACTGAATCAATCCCCCAATACAATATTATGCAGTGTTATTGCGAATTTGATAAACTAAATTTTTCCTGAACTCACTTGAGGGAGGTAATCATAGAACCAGTGACAAAGCTGCGAAAAGGATCAAGCGCTGAAAGGTGCAAATACCACCACAGAATTGTGTCCTCCGAAACCAAATGAATTGGAAATAGCTGTATGAGAGACAGGATCAAGTGAATCAGGCAAGTTGCATTAAGGCAATAAAACAAAACAGGAGAAGAATTTCCAACATACCGACATTAACTTCGTGCTGCTGCTTTTTGTTCGCTACTATATCAAACTCCACTGATGGCTCTCGATTTTGCAGTTGTTGCACACAAGCCCAGAGTTAAGTCTGCATCTTGATTGCTAAAATACTAGATTTTTAACCAGACTTCAAATCCATTTAATAATTGAATTTTGTTATCATCAATTGTCCTAAAATCCTTCAACAGTCTTATATTGTTTGCATAAAATTGTATAATATAGACCCATATTCATTCTCCTATATATAACTGAATGATGTTACTGGTTTTTGTAGCCCATTGAGTCATTTAACACCACAGCAGTGGATGTTACTCCAAATTACACATTGAGAAGGTATCTTAAGCACTGTTAGTAGAGTCATGGTCTAGTTTAGTTCTTAATTTTTAGTATTTATAAACTATAGTTGTCTGAGGAAAAGGTCGTGTGGGTTGTTTAATTTGTAGGAGGGGTGGTATTTAGATCATATCATAGAAGTTGCTTAGGGGTAACGCACATGCATGTTTATTGTAAGCCATTTGGGTTTACATTTATACACCAGTAATGAAAAAGAAGAAAAAGTTCTACAATCTTCCGAAATCATAGTTTAGTATCAACTTAGGATCTGGAATTCTCTTCATAGTTGGCAAACTCAATTGATCAAGATACTGTTCGGATCGAGTTCGATAGGGATCCTTACACCTTGAAAGAAATTGATGGAATCACATAAAAAATGAATTAAAATGATTTTGTTGGAAAACAGCCAATTTTTTGTTGACCAAACTTTCCAACACAGGAATCTTAAAGATTTTATTAAGGAAAGCAAGACTTTGCACTAGAGGAAGGAATAATTCAACTTACAGAGAAGAACAGAGGCGGTTCAGTGACTTCAGGTGGATTGTTGAAGGATTTCTGAAGATGATTCGGTTCTAAAGGAGGAAAGAAGGGCTCAACATTGTCAAGTAATCATACTACGGCATCATCGGCCTTAGAAGGAAGGGGCCCATGTTTGTCAATTGGAAAGCAATGGATTTGAATCCGGAGGCAGAGTTTGTAGTCAACTAGGGAAGAGGCTTTGCATGAGGTATGCTTATGCAGATAATATATTAATGAGCATTAATACAAGAGCAATATAGTTATATAACCGTGGCAATAATATATTATATTAAATATCATTTAATTAAATGATAATTTATATTAGTAATACAGATATGCTAATACTAATTTCATTAATTAGTATGTTTACAAACAAAAATTATACTAATAGTAAATTTCTGTTGGTAAATTAAAAAACTAAAATATTCAACCATATTTTTTTATTAAATACTACAAAATTAATAAATAAAATATTCATATATTAAATTAGAAATAATAATAATAATAATAATAATAATAATAATAATAATAATAATTTCATTTTAATTATAGATTTTCCTATCTTATATAACTTGGACAATCTTGTTTTATGCCTGCACTCATGCCTTAATCTACTCTATTTTTCTATTTTAATTGAATCAATTTGTCATAAAAACATCTCATTTTTGTTGGGTTAGCCAGCCGTAGTAGTAACAAAATAATTTAGTAATATAGTATGAATATGTAAAATAATGAATGTAAGTTTAATTAAAAATATTAGGTTATAAAATTAGCTAACACCTAATCAATATCGAAAAGTGCATATAATAATAATATAATCAGTAAAACATAGTTTAAGTTTTAGTGTCAGATTAATCCTATTAATACCAATTACTTATTAATTGATAACATTAATTATTATTTATTTAACTTGTTTTTAGTGTCAAATAAATCTTATTATATTATTTATTTATTCATTTATCAATTTGTTTTTTTAATAATTTATGACACATTAATATTATTAATTACGTTTACCTTTTTCACATAAATCTCCCATGTTTTCAATTTTTTTTACTGATTCATATCCTACAAATTTGATAAGGATGATATCTTAAATTTTTGGAACATGTGATACCAGTAAGAACAATCATGATTCTGTGCACCTACAATTCTTGAGGTCCTAGAGTTCTCTCTTTCACCACCAGTGCTAGCTATCCCTCTTCACCCCTGGAGTAATCCTGGATCATATCAATAATCAGCTAGGATTTACATCCCTATGGGCATGAACTTGAATATAATTATCTGGTGCATTATACAGTACTTGATTAAGCTCAATTCCATCTCTTACTATCCAATAAGTAAACTATGATTGTATCCCAATTCGATTGTTTGTCATCTACCAATTTTGTCTCTCTTATATGTATTTAGGTATCTAACCTGAATTTGTCAAGAAGCATTTTGATATATTTGGCATAATATCACATCCTTTTTGTTCATTTCAATAGGAAAAGTATTTTCACTTACAAACTGGTTTATGGATGGGTGCAGCCATCCTGTAATTATGGCTTTTACTGTAGCAATAGCTTTTAGACCTCCTGCTGCACCAAGGCAGTGTCCTATCATAGACTGAAAAGTACAAAGGAGCATCTCAGAAAAACATAAAGCAAAACCAAGCATCTCAAGATGATGATAAGGATCTTTGCCTTTGTAGCATTCATTAGAATCCCAGATGGATCCTTGAAAACTTGTTTAATGGCATTCACCTCGGCTAGATCTCCCACAATTGTGGAAGTTGCGTGAGCATTTATGTAATTAACCTGGAATCAATAAATCAAAGACGAGTTTAAGCTACAAAAGTGTGGGAAGAAGTTTCAGAAACTCTTGCAGGTGCAAGTTCTTAGAACAATAGAGTTTCTCTTACATGTATGATATTATTGAGTTTGGGATGTAAAATTTTATGCATCGAGTAGCAGTTCTCTTGGTGTTTTAAGACAAAATAAGTTAAGTATGGATAACAAACTGCACTTTTATTGTCATTTTAGGAATTTGAACAGTAAAGTATACACTATGATATCCAGTTAGCATCATGGTTTCAAGTGTCTTAGCATGACCAAAAGAATCGTTCTAACTGCACAAGTAAATGTACTTATTCCACCCATGCTGACATGATTTCAGTAGTATCAAACACTACTTGGAAGTGACTAAATGGGAGGATTCTCTTCTCATGTCTCATCCTCAAATTCCTTCTTCTGTCACAAGGAGGAGATAAAACACAAAAATAAGAAAATTCTCGTCCATGAATAATCTTTCGATTATGTTTGCTGGACACAAGGAGGAGATGAACAACTAAAAAGAGAAGGGAACAGAAGATACATCAACCACCAAAAAAACACACCAATAGTAGCAAAGAGGAGTGGCATGAGAATCAAAGAAATTGAGATGTGTATATACTGTATACTTTTTTCCAGTTTCAATTATGCCTATCTAAGACCAACTCTCAATAATTAATAGAAATATATTTATCCACATATGGAGAAATTATTTTCGACCCATATACTTGAGCATTGTTAAATTAGGGTTATAGAAAATTATGAAAACAATATTAGTAGGATGCCACAATGACCAAACTCTCTTCCGATGCATGATATACTCATTTTGGTAGTAGGAAGACAAAATTTTAGTTAGTGCGCTTATTATATTTTTGTGATTTGTTGCTCATAAATTCAAGTTTCAATTCAGTCACCTTTATATTGGCTACCGGCTTATATGTTCAGGTAAAAGTGGAAGGAAATTATAGGATTCAAACTTAAGAGTAGATCTTGGAGCGGTTTGAAGAGTATCAAATCTCAACACAATAAAGTACCAAAACTATTCTAACATGAAACTCAAACTCCAGCACAGAATAATATTTTAATCTTTGAGTAGAACCATATAAATTAGAAAATCTTTGCAAAGGAAGTTGATGTATTTCTCATACACAACATTTGATAAATATATAAAACAAATCTCGAGAAAATTTTCAATTTAACAATAGCTAAACCATTCAGTTTGCAGTTTCTTTATCTAACAAATTGTATGCTTGAAAAACCAGGAGGGCACACAAAGTTGCACAAAAACATAAGAAAACAAAAGAAATTTTAATCAAAACTACAACATATTAATATAAAACTACAATTATTTTCATGATATAAGCATACAAGGACCTAAATGGGTAATTTTAATCAAATGATTAACATGGAATTTCAGCTACTTAAGAATCCAACAAACAGTATCTTTTTTAGAGTTCATGAAGAGTGAAATAAAGAAAGTTCAAACCAAGAGATAAATTACCTGAATCCGTTGACAGTTGAACAAAAAACTATGGGTTACCTCTTCCGGAGACACACCAGCATCTTCAAGGCTTTTCTGGATGCAAGATGAAGCCCCAAGTCCATCTGCTTTAGGATCTGTCATATGATAGGCATCACAGTTGACAGCTCCTCCAAGATACTCAGCAATAATTGGAGCACCTCGTTTCATAGCATGTTCAAGGCTTTCCAAAACCTACACAAGGTGTTCCACACAGTAAGTAACAACAGAAAACAATATCTATATTAATCACTGACCGACATATCTCCATAGCCAATATTATTATTTGTCATGCATGAAAAGTTGCATAGTCAATAAATCACAAAGAATCATATTTAACTAATCCATAAATCAAATGTGGAATTGGGATAACGCCATCTAAATTTTCACTAACTGAAAAACAAAAATTTTGAGCTTGTCCACGATTATTAAGCTAAAACAAGTTTTAAAAATTGGAACTCTGAGAATTTCTTGGCCTTCATAACAATGAATAACATAACCAATTGTATTTTGTCATGCAGAACTTTACAGATGTCCACTTTCTCATACTCTATAAAATAAAATCACAAATTTACAAGGTTCTAGTAATCCTATATTATTTGACAAATTTCAAATATGTCCTTGCAGCTAGTGCATTAGGCTTTGATAGAAAAGATTTTCAAATATACTAACTAGCTCAGATTTGAGCAACCTCTCATAGTATAAGTTAGTTAAACCACTAAGATTTTCATTTTGGATCATGTAAGGCTCAATTTACAAAAACAGTGGGTATGGATAAAGAAAAGATAATTAAATTGTTTCCTTTCATGGATTGTCACGGTACCACACCATAGTTTAGCATAAATGCAACCATGCTGAGGGCTTGCATAAACTTGAGTCCCTCGTATTAGTAATTTGTAATATCTCAAAACGCAAGTTGCCATTTGGTACCAAAAAATAAAAGGAATGTGTCGACCATCTGACGAAGAAAATAAGCAATCATATAACAATGAATAATTATCAATCACCACCTTCTTCTAAGGCTTTACGGCATTGATTTGGACCCCCGGGGCTATGGTGCTGCGGTAAGGGGGCTCATTTGTCTCTCAGGCACCCACGGTTTGATTCCCAGTTACGGTGTATTTGCAGAGATTTTTCTCCAAATGAGACTCGCAACTAAAGGATGTTGGACTTCTAGGTCTCTCGCCGCGAGTGTTTCCCGATTTACCCTGGAGTGGGAAACTTCCGTGGGGCCGGACTGGTCACCCCAGGGATAGTCAATGAGGCTAACTGGGTTAATTATTTTTTTACTGCATTGATTTGCGATCAATGTTTCAGATTCAGCCACTACTAGGTTGGAAAGGCTCCAAGAAAGAACAAGTGCAACAGATTTGTTCAA
>JBAMIB010000047.1:5133561-5146825 GCA_037177415.1 Kaempferia rotunda | reverse complement strand
TCGGTCGTCGTCTAGGTTCTCCTTTTGATCGAATCCAGGAATTTATTTTCTCCTGACTACTTTTTTTTCATGCAATTTATCCCCAAAGGCAAGTTTCTCTGTCAATAACTAATAAGCTGGATTATGCCTCTTGATAGGCCAAATCTTATGAGTAACTTTTTCTTATGTGCAAAATTGGATTATTTAGGCTGCTCAGAATGTTAGGCATTAGAACAATATGTGAGCTACAAGAAAAACAGCCCATGGATTTATGGCCTAAGACACAAGAAAATCACCAACCTAGAGGTAGGAGGAAGGCCGAGTCACAACACAAATGGACGAGTAAAGCATGGAAAAATGTCGTCGATTCGGTGAATGAACAAAGAAGATTCATTGCATTCTTTACATGAAGTCCCACCTTACCATACTAGACTTCATGGCTCACTATGATCTTTCAGTCATTAAGCATTGCTGACATTGTCCTAGACGCATCACCAATCCACGACAACTAGTTGATATCACTATCAAAGCCAATTCGATCAAACAAGTCTCAAGAATGTTTCACCTAAAGAGCTTTCATGTTGCATTAAACATACAAAGAAGAGATCGAAGAAAATGTCATGCATATAAAGTCACAATGTTGCTTAGGACCCTGAGGCTTTAGCCCTCCATAAAAGTATCCACCATGAGTATGAGTAAACATGGGCATGCAACACATTTAGAAGAGGGAAGCTGTGAGTTCTTTCACTTCTACTATGACTTGGTTGTAATCCGATTGCGGCTTCTCTCGCACCTCTTTGGGCATGTCGCCTTTTGTTGGGTGAGGTTCTTGATGAGATATGTAAGTGTATCATACAAATTACTTATCGCATTAACTTCATGCTTGACCATGTACACGAAAAGCCAATGTATGATCAGGAGAGCCAAATACATAAATTGAGACCGAGCCTATCATTGCTGAGGCTTGTACATGCCAAAGACACAACTTCATGGTTGACTAGGGTTAGCATGCTCTTTAACTAAATAGATCTGACAAGGAGAAATGGCCACCAAACCTCTTTTGAAGGAACATATATATAGGGATATCAGCTTCCTCCAATAAGATCGGTACAAGCGTTATCACGTCGATAGGAGATATTTCCCGGCAATAATGCACAATCTGCATCCAACGTAAACTAAAATTTAGCATGGCAAACTCTGTTTGGTACTACCACCATATAACAATAGTAGTCTGATTGATGGAAGTATGAATCTTATAACAGTCGTTTAGCATTGTTTTGGAAACAGCTTATATGATCAAGCTAGCCAATCCACCAAAATGCAAAAGAAATAGCATCTTGATTCTTAACCCCCCCAAAAGACATTATCTATCTTTCCAAATATTGGTTGAATGCTAAAATGCAGTAACATATACCATACTTCACGGCATAATTGGCAGTTTGATGTTGAAAACAAAGGAAAATAGCACAAAGAAATTGGCTAACTAAAAACATAATAGATGATATTTAACACAGTGCACACGTTTCATCATAATAGCTCAAGCAAATAGATAATTATGATTGATAATTATGATTGACAAACTAATACTGTGTCAGAAGTTTCACAAATTTCTTTTTATACACATCCACTTTCTGTTTAGTCTTAATTATTGCTCCAAATTCATTTATCCTTTTGACATCGATGGGGTCCGTCATTTTTGTATGACCTATTTAACTAAATAAATATAAAGTATTTCCATTTAATAAATAAATAATTTTTGAATAAAATAATATACTATTTTAAATATATTAATTAGAAATAGAGGAATTAAGAAATATAGCTCTCATCAATTTTAAACGGCAATTGCGCATTTAAAGTTGTTGAATTTTTGAAAGACGTATTTAAATTTATGAAATTCCTAAAAAGTGTACCCAACTTTCAAATTTTCTAAAGGATGTTCTAAAATCAATATCACTGTGGTATTATTAATGTAGCACATGAATTATGAATATAACACATAGTAGTTAGTGTAATGTTAAATGGAAAAGAAGTATATTCTTTAAAAAATCTAAAAGTTAGGCCAATTTTTTAGAAATTTCACAACTGTACTGAATCAATTGTTGATTCCAAATATATAAAAGAGTTCAAAGGTGAAGTTGAGGGAGTTGATTGACAATCAACAATGAACTAAATTGATACATGACAATTGTATGTCAATCAGGACTCTACATTATGTAAATGGAGTATTTTTCAAGCTTTTGGAATTTATTTTACATTGGCTCTACATTATCAACCACTGAAAAATAAATGATAAAATTCTAGAAAATCATTTTGAACTCTTGACTCCTAAATTCGACAACAAGCTCGTGCAATGTGCCTAAAAAAAACTAAAGATTTTACATTGAGCAAAGCCTTCTACTCGTAGCCTACACACCCGCGACAAAGGCTCCAATGATTCGTAAATCCAACCATACATAAAGAGTATATTCTCACCTCGTGAGCTCTTTCTTTTCTTGCCGATAATTTGGTATTTCAAGCAATCAAGATCAGCAACTGCCGAAGCATGTATCACTTTCTAGATTTGAATTGAAAACCGAATCATGCTTGGACGAATTATGAGCTTTCATTTGCCTGAAGAGGTAGCACGATTTCGATCTTTCTTTCGAGCAAACCATCCATCCGTTGGAGAAGATGTCTTCCCTTGTGTGGCTGCTTGCCTGAACATCTCTGCATCAAGAGAGGGGTGTGCATTTAGTTTATGATGTCGAACTAGTTAAAATCGAAAATATTCAAATATGAGATTTTATCAAGTACCTCTTTCCCTAGCAAGTTCTTGATCCAGCTCTTCTTTCCACTTTCTCTGCCTTTCTGAAAAACTGCAGGACATGCTTATAGGAATTAATAAAGAGGAAGAAAAGAGATGAATCTATTCTTTGACAACGAACCTCAGGAACATTGATTCTTGTTTAGCATCTTGAAAAAGTCCTTCCCATTCATTTAGTTGGGGTGAAATTTCTCTCAGAACGCGATCATCTTCTTCATCACTCCTTGATTCTCGCCGGCTGCAATTTCCAGGACTGACCTTATTTGCCATGTCAGCAGGCAGAGGAGCTGTCCTATTTGCCACCTTGTTGGGTGACATCTTGATCTTAGGCGGTAAGATTTGAATTTTCGTTACGTTGTCCTCACATTTCTTCTTGGGACAAGGTCCATTTTTGTTGTTCAGACTATTGTAGAACTCCTCGTACAGTGGCGTCTGCAGCTTCTTCAGATCAAGGGCCTGTTATTACAAAATAGAAGCTTTTAGTTGCCAACCTCAAACTCAATTAAAGCTATTTCCAGAAGATGGGTAGAAGAATGCACGAGGAATAGGAAGATCAGAGCCTACCTTCTCATCTAGAAAGGCTCTAATCTTTGATTCAGTAGCTTCTTCATCATCATCTGCCACTGGCTCGGAGAAAGTGAAATTGTGTTCCTCTCCTATTGTGCGCGAACCATCATCAATAACAGATTTATGAAAGTCATCCAAATTTTCTCTACTTGGTTCGGGTGCCATGTCAAACTTTTGCTGCTGCGGCCATTCATCAAGGGGCTCAGACATTGGGTTGAAACTCTAGAGAAATCAAGAATTCAAGGTTATCACTCAATGCAAAACCATTAGGTCCTTATATGCTACCAATTGAAAACACTTCTAACATGACACTTGATGCAACTTACTGATCCAACATTTGGAAAAGCATATGTGTCATCCAGCCGGCACATAGAGCTATTGTTACTTAATTCCCATATAGGCCTGACATTAGTAAAGTTTCCAGAATTACTTTCATCGTTGTCTACTCTGCCATCATCACTATTGCTGCACAACGACCTCTCCGGAGTAAATATTGAGATCAAAAGATAAAACCTATGAGATATCACTAAATTTCGAAGCTTACATGATTTTTGTGTAAAACTTGGATGTAAGGGCTACATCTTTAGAAGGTTCCTGGAAGAGAAAAATGTCAGGCAAGAAAGGGAAAAAGAAAGAAACAATATGAGGAAATGAACTAAAAATTGTTTTGTTGCCTATCAAGTGAACTAACCGCAACTTCTAAGTGGTGTGTTGGATGCAGATCTTGGAATTCATTGGTAACAAATGGATGCTGCATAGCAATCCAATAACAATAAGAGATGGAGTAATTAAAAACTTTGTTCTAGCATTTAATTAGAGATTATTCATGAAAAGACCAAGATAGTGAACAATCCATGTTGCTTGGCTGTACCTGGAGCAAATCAGAGGCAGTAGATCTTAAATTTGGTTCCCTGCCAATAAAATGTTAGCCCAAAGAGTTTGACAGGGGCAGATGAAAATGAAACAATGTAAGGAAGTTTTTGCTAAAATACAAAGTTGCTAGGATTCCTGAGAAGAAGTCCTTACCATTAACAAGTAAATATTTGCTCAAAATGATCACTAATAAGAGATCCAATGTTGAAAATAAATGGTTGTCAAATTACATACGCATTCAATTTTTACTGTTAAAGAAATGCCCAATAGAGTAAATTTTTTGCACGTAAATAGATCATTGCCAGGAGACTGAAAGTTGTAGTCTTAGATGATAGCTCAAATTGGCAATTGAATTACAAATTCACAGTTCAGCAAAAATTAACTTTATTCATGCAACGACAGTTCATCTCTATATGCAAAAAATGTATCTGAAGGAATCCACCAAAAACGTAATTCATGAATCAAAAAAGTTAAACGTAAATAAAAACATACTTCTGTAAGCATTTCAACAGAAAATCTTTTGAATCAGAAGAAAGATGTTCAGGTATAGGAGGATGAGATTTTGTTGTCCCAATGTGAAAAAGAGCAGCAACCTTGATCATATGTCAAGAGTAAACAGTGAGTGGAAGAAGAAATATAATTGATTATCATGTGATACAAAAATACAGACACAAAATGATAAGACTTGCCTCCTGATATTGCTGACTCCAAGGAGGCTTGCCTGTAGCCATCTCTATAATGGTGCAACCAACACTCCATATATCAGCTGAACTGAGGCAGTTAAGGGTAACTAATCAATAATCTCATATTTGACTAACTAGAATATAATCACAAGGTAAACGGTAACTAATCAATAATCTCATATTTGACTAATTAGATAGTGGGGCCAACAAGAAGAATGCAAATTTGCAATGGTCATATCAAAAATTGCAGGACAGTCAATAAACTAAACCCCAAAAAAGGATCCTGCGAACAAGGATGTTGCAAGCAGGAAAACTAGATTTACTTGTCTGTTATAGCCCTTCAAATTTAGATTATTTAATAAATTATCAAGAGAACAAGGTCCCTAGAGACTTCATCAATCATAATTAACCTGATTAAAAGCGAGGAAAATTTGGATTCCTTAATCTCTAGACTAGAGAAATTTGAGATTATAGGGGAAAATCCCACTAAATACTGAGATAGAGACAAAGTTTACTGTAAATTGAACATTATAAACCCTGATTTCACAATCAAAGTACAAGATTTAAGATACACTAACTAGGACAGAAGAATGTGTTATGCACATCAAACAATTATTAAATCTTGACGTCATACAAAGGTTATTATCTAGACATAGAAGTCCTACTTTCATTGTCAATAAAGGAACTGAACAGAAAGAGAACAATATGGAATAGTATTCAATTATAAACATCTCGATGACAATGTCAAGAGGACGGCTACAATATACTAGACAAAGACCAACTCCTAAATAAAATTCAAAATGGTATTCAAAATTTGATATGAAATCTGGATTTTGGCAAGTAAGGATGCATCCAAACTCTATTTTGAGGGGCTACTTTGAGTACAAATGGCATGACCAATCATTCAAAGTGTCCTTCTAGATAAGAGAAGGTTGTCCATTCAATGTAGTTTGGGTCCATCCTTACTTGCTAAAATCCAGATTTCATATTAAATTTTGAATACCATTTTGAATTTTGTTTAGGAGTTGGTCTTTGTCTAGTATTTTATTGTCGTCCTCTTTACCATTGTCATTGAGATGTTTATAATTGAATATCATTCTAGACTGTCTTCTTTTCTGTAGAGCTCTTTTATTGACAATGAAAGCAGGACTTCTATGTCTAAATAAAGACCTTTGTATGGTGCCAAGATTTAATAATTGTTTGATGTACATAACGCATTCTTCAGTCAGTGTATCTTAAATCTTATGCTTTGATTGTGAGATCAGGGTATAATGTTCAATTTATGGTAAACCTTGTCTCTTTCGTGTATTTCATGAGATTTTCCCCTATAATCTCATCTTTCTCTAGCCTAGTGATTAAGGAATCCAAATTTTCATGAATTTTAATTAGGTTAAGTAAGATTGATGAAGTCTCTAGGGAACTTGTTGTCCTAATAATTTATTAAATAATCTAAATTAGAAGGGCCATAAAAGCTAAGTAAATCTAGTTTTCCTGCTAGCAGAATCCGTGTTCACCGAATCATTTTATATTAAGGAACAACGATCTAATTTTAAAGAAGATCTAGAAGCAAAAATAATAGAGGTTGCCGATGAGTAAGACCTGGTCGTTGTTGTTGTTGCTCGGTGGATAAATTATCAAAAATTAAAGTTGTTGCATTTTTTTTTATAAGATGGGTGACTCCTTTTTATGCTATATTTCAAGGATTAATTAGATTAAAAGTTAATTAGGATTTATTGGGTTATTTGGGAGTAAATTATTGTAATTAGGGGTTATATTACTGAAGTGAAAAGGGGGTGTTTGGATTAGATTGGGGGATCAATTGTGGTTATGTGGATTAACTGTGGTTATGCTAAAAGTAGAATGACTTCGGGTTGCAATGGGCTCGAAGTGTCCTTGAATCAAACCTAATTTGGTTAGGACAAGACTGAACTGATCTTGAACCAGCTTGAATCAGTATGATTAAGACTGAATCAAGTTAAGTAGGGGTTCTTTTTTAGGGTAATAAAAACCGCTCTTCCCTTCTCCTTGCTTGCTACTACACGAAGCTCCCTCCCCCTCACTCACAATTACTCTTGTCTAACACCAACCTGAAGCTCAATTCTCTTGATCTCACTATGAGCCCTCCTTGAACCATTTGTCAAAGTTCATAATCATGGTTGCCTGCTATCTATCTCACACACTCAACACCTAGGTATGCCATCCACCGTCCAGCTCCCATTCACCACCAACCTCCAACACCAACTGCTATCAACCGAAATCAATGTGGCAACTTGTGATGGTGCTATAACAATGTTTCACCTAATCTGACAAGTTCAAGTTCTTACCATGAGATTCAAGTGCTTATTCAATAAAGGATGTTCTCAAACATGGATATACAAACTGACACTAAATATCAGACTGGGTTTGGTTATCTAAGTTGGGTTAGAAATTCAATGTTCCCCTCCATTTCACTAATCACCTCATGTCATGTGCTTGTTCGAATATATTTGACAAAATGATAGACCTTATATCTGCACATGAATGTGAATCTTTCATGATTCAACCCTTCAATAATATAGAATCATGATGATGTTACTATATATTATCACTTTGACTATTATTGTAATAGAATTATTGTTTGTTTCCTTCTAAACTGCATGAATATATTCAAACAATCATTTATGATAAATAAAAACAAAGTAAAAGATAACAAGTTTCATAGGCCAAAAAAATGAAAAAGTAATCATCATCATGATAATCTCATTCACGCAGAGAAGGCAAGGTGGTCGTGCATGCAATTTTATCCCTTTGTAATTATTCTAATGAACTAGACATACATGTGATGCTTCACAGGAAATGAAAAGTTCAAACTTACAAGCTATGTCCAGTTTGAAGAATTACTTCTGGCGCCATCCAGTATGGAGTTCCCTTCATTGACTTGGCTGCATTCATAGTAGCCTGAGAAATCTTACCAATAATTAGAGAGTTCCACATGCATGAACATATTTCTTTAGCACAGACCAATTGTTCAAATACTACTCATAGAGCAATGATTAGCTGCACTCACAGAAACCAAACAAAATCATGTTGATAACTCATAAGAAGTTTCAAACCTTATGAGCAAGGAAAAACCTTGCAAACCACTTAATGGAGAGCCAACCACAAATAGTTGGGATAAACACAGCTTGATAATGGTGTGATCAACTTAGAAGAGTTTCTCACACATGAGAAAATTTTTTCTAGCATTTGACGAATTATTCCAATAAGAATGTTAAAACGCTGATTTGACTGCTTCATAACATTTGACAAAATCATGGTAATAAGTTAAGAGAGTTCTCTCATACATAAACAAATTTCGCTAGCACAAACCAAAATCATGGTAATAAGTTAAGAGAGTTCTCTCATACATAAACAAAATTCGCTAGCACAAACCAATTCTTAAAATAGAAATGCTAGTCTTGCTACACCATTGCTTTTGTACGCCCCTTATAAGTTAATGTTCAAAGGAAGATAAAAAAAACAAAGGAGAGAAAAACACTCAAAAGTTTAAACACTAACTGAATTTGCAAATGTAGAAACAATGAACTAAAGAAGATGTAGATAAACTTAAAATGGAGGAGCCCAATTGATTAAGTGAGATTATCGGATAATAAATACCTTCTGAACCTAGCTATATTAAGAGAAAAGGGAAGATAAAAATTTTAAGGAAGTTTACATAGAGGACTACAATATAGGCAAGACAACTAGAGCAAAACTAAGATGAAACAGACCACTTATTTAGTCAAGTGAAAGTACAAATAAACATAGCTTTGGCTGGGTGATAAGTCTGTGGAAGCATTTATGGAAAAGTTTACATATTTTTCTCTCGTACCAGCTTTGCAACTTGTTTAGATGCACCAAAATCGGCCAGCTTGATGCAACCCTTATTATCCACTAGAATGTTAGCCCCCTGAATTCGAAAAAAAAATCTAGTGACCAAGAGAAAGATAACGAGACATCAAACCAGAAATTGCAAAGGAAATAGCTCAGCCTCAGTCTGACCAAGGAAATCAAATATCATACCTTTATGTCCCTGTGCATGATTCCATTTCGATGAAGGTACTCAAGCCCCTGCAATAATTGCTTGGTATACATCCTTATAACCTATCCCAGGGGAAAGATAACTTCAGAAAGATATTGTATTTTATTATCCAGTAATCATTATAATGAAGGCAACCACATACAGCCTCCGGAAAAGATCCAAACTTCCCGAGTAAAGATGAAATGGATCCGCCTGGGACAAACTCTAGAAAAATATTTAAAGTGTCATCCTCTCTGGTTGTTCCCAAATATCGCTGTCATTTTAGTATAAAAAAGGGGTTTTTAGTTAATAAATTAAGAACAACAATCTCACAAAGTTGAGCAGTACACACGGCACATGGTAGAAGCACTCACGACGATATTTGGATGGGAAAGGTTCTTCAGAAGCTTTACTTCTTCCTCAAGTTCCCTTATATGAGGCTACCAATAAATTCACAATCAAACACAAATTACGGAAATCAACACCAAAATTCCCTCTCATATTCATGACGGAAATAGAATATAACAAGGGGAAAAAAAGGCATGTCTTTGATAGTACATATAGGGAAGAGATTTCAACCTGCGCTTTTTCTTTGGAAGCGCCGTTCTTCCCAATCAAAACCTACAAATAAAAACGTCCACTGTCGGGAAAAAAGACCAGGGGAATTCAAAGAGAAATCCAAGCCCAGAAGATACACGAGAAAAGAAGCTTCACCTGCTTCACGGCAAGCAACTCTCCGGAATCGAGATTCATACCCATATAGACGTGGCCGAAAGCACCGCATCCGATGAGTTCTCCCTTTCTCCAACGTATCGAGGCTGCGTTGTCCTTCTCCTCAGGGGAAGGAGGCGGAGGGAGTTTGGGGGCAAACCCCCCGAACCCTAGCCCCAGTCCAATCCTAGACTTCCTGAGGCAAGATCCGATCTTTTCCGCAATTCCACCAACTCCTCCACCGGCGTTTCCATCAGGATTCGTGCGGAACACGAGAGATCGGCGAACTGATCCGAAGACGTCATGCATCGTCGTCTTCTGCTGCGGCTGCTGCCGTGCGGCACTCCACCTGGATGCTCCCGACTGTGGATCTGAGGGCGTGGAAGTGAGCAAGCGATCATAGAAGAGAAAGAGAACCGACGAGATCGAGTAGGTGTAGATCAGAGAGGCAATGGAGTCCAGAGAGGGATGCGGTGGCTTCCGATCTTCTGCGCTCTTTTTGCCCTTTTCAAAAGCTTCGAGCCTCAATGTACCAAAATACCCCCACAGAGCCGTTACATTAGATGATCGAACTCTTCGTGGATTTTTGTTTAAAAAAAAAAAAGTAAATTTCCACTTAACTACCCTGAACCCTATTATCCAATCCATTTTCTAAATGACCCCTTATAATTCCGAAATTATGCATTGATTAATTAGTTAATGGCAAAATAAAAATAAAAAGGAGCCCGCTTTAAATTCATTAATTAAAAGGATGTCTTTATTTTAAAAAAAAAATATATTAACGAGGTGTCTCGTATTCTTAATATATTCTTATTCTAATATTGTTATAGTAAATTTGATTAAAATTGATCAACACAGTAACAATTACTAAATAATGATAGTTGACATTATTTTAATATATTGATTAAAATGATTTAAATATAAGCTATAATAATCTAATTTAATTAAACTAATTCATCTAAATTGATCAAATACCATTGGAGCAATTTTAACCAATCAAAATTACTAGAATAAGAGCAAATTTAAATAAATCAAAATTATTACGACGCTAAAATATATTGAAGCAGCTTTGATTAAATTTGTTTTAATTAATCGGTATTCGAGCTTTGGTTAAACTCGCTCTATTTTAAAACAACTTGATCAAAATTGCTTCGTGTTTGAGATAATTTTGGTTAAAGTTATTTTAATTAGGCTAATTTTAAGGGTTTAGATCTGAACTCTTTTCATATTTTCGGTCTAAATAAATATTTTACAAAAATATGCGAGTATAAAAAAAATAAAAAGAGCTACGGCCAAAATCCCATCAGGTCAGAGCAGGTTGGGTAGTGGTAGGTATATCAGTATTAAAATCTTATATTGTATATTATATATTTATATCAAAAATTTTAATTAAAAAAAATATACTAACATCATATCAACATTGATATACTAAAATTTCGGTATAATAATTTTTTATATACTAATTTTGAGTATGATATAAGTTTTATGTTGTTTACATTCAAATTTTGATATCAATGCGATATATTAAATACTGAACTATTAAATTTCATACATATATTATATCGAAACTTTTCAATATGGTATAATACTGTATTGAAACTTTTTGATACGGTATAATATTGTATTAAAATTTTTAGTATACTAAATTTTTTATATAATTTGATATATTTTAATATAGTACGTGCGATATATTAAATTTTTTAATATTTTTTGCACCCTTGCAGCAACATCAAAATCTATAAGAGAAGATAAGTTAAAAAATGTGAATGAAAAAGTGATGAATGGAAGACTTCTATGTGAATGAGATATTATTCTCGGAACTGAGAAGCATTAAGATTGGTTTAAAATAAATCACAACTGTGGAAGTTGAGTAACAAATCAAGTTAAGTTAAGTCGTGTGGTGGTTTAACCTTGTGTCTAAGTGTGCAAGAACTTAAAAACATAAAAAGTCGAGCGAAATATACGGTGGGCGAGAATGATGGCGCGTGAGAAAGTCGACGGGCTCGCCGCATCTGAAGGACAAGAAACTACGGAAGAGTATACCGGCGAACGAGAAGGACACGCACGGTGATTCGAGGGACGAGAAGTCAGGGAGGAAGCTCACTCGAGGGAATGACAGAAAATGAGTTCGAGTGAGCCACATTCCAGATGTCCGACATCACCCAAGCGATCGGAAGCGACGGGAGGCGATCGGGATCAACCCGAGAGAAAGTCAATGCAATGTTGACTTTCGGTGTCTGGGGCTCCCGGACCACCCAGGAGCCTGGGTGGTCCGCGGTGAGTACCGTTGAAGTTGCAGTCTAGGTAAGCAAGCTTCCGAGAGCATGGATCTGGTCTGGTGTCCGTAAGGGCTTAAATTCTGAGTACGAGGTTTCTTTGTCTCCGACGAAAGAGTTTTAGATAAATCGAGTTGATCTTTCTTCAAGTAGCAATCCGCTGATTAAGATCTAAGTAAACTCTTTCATGTCTTGTACTATTTCTCTTTTTTGCATTACTTTTATTTTTATAATTGTGTTTGGTTAAATTACATTTGTTCGAGTAGGTATCTTTTGAATTACAAACTTAATGATCTTGTCTTGCTGATCCTACAAAAAGTGTAAGGATAACATGTGGTTGATGGCAAATTTGTAACCTCCATTAATAGTAACCTATAATAGCTAACCATTCATAGCTTGCGGCTGTCATTAAACACAGGTATTGAATAATCATTATTTAGTGATTCAATGTAGCTTGGGGTTGGTACTCCGTTGAGCACATGGCATATGCTTGAGCAAAGAGATGAATAAACACCATTCACATTGTTCCCCCCTCTTCTATTTTTTTGTCGTGCATACCGCTAGATACTTCTACCCGTGATAGCATTCGAGTATATGAACAGTTCATTGCGACAACCTGTGTTAAGTTGAGATTGTGGTTTTGTTGTTGTATATGGGAAACAAATGTCCAATGTGACCTCATAGAACTGTCGAATTGGACAAATCTGTTAATTTTAAGAAAATTACGTCTAACGTAGACCTCGGCGTTTCCTTTCTATACTCGAAATCGTTGTCCCCGCTCGGTACTATTAGAAAATAGATTGTCTAAGATAGAAGAAAAATTTAGCTGAATTGAACTTACACAAAATCTATTCCAACTTATCTGTCGAGATAACATGAGCAGATAATCTCATACTATCGACCTTGAAAGTCAGGTCGAGCAATTGGGTGATCTAGAGGATGTTGCTTCTCATCACTAAGTCCAAAAGCAGAGTCGAGAGTCAGAGTCATCTAGTCAGGAAGCAGAGTTACCGAGTCGGAAGCTGAGTGAGATGTTGTTCAATGCAATTTCATTGAAATAGATTCGGCCCACCTCCGGTTGTGTTTCAAAGTTTACTCGGGTCGTATGTTTCCCAAGATGCAGTAATAGACCATAATCACCACTTAGGACTGGTGGATCACAGCGAACTGAGAATGCACCCGAGTGCTATCATGAGTTGTTCAGTCGAACGAATGCACAGCTGAGAGAGAAGAATCGGGGAACGAAAATGGAGAAATTTCTTAATTTTGCTATTGCTTTTGCTTCTATTCCTCTATTCTTGCTCACGACCTCCTTTTATAAGAGCGCTCACCC
>JBAMIB010000047.1:5114803-5133461 GCA_037177415.1 Kaempferia rotunda | reverse complement strand
ACAATATTGTATTTTAAAAATTAACATCACTTTTGTGTTGTATAATTCCTAAAATTAGTATCACAATAGTATTTATTTTTTAAATGCAACACTCTAGTGGTAGTCTTCTTTGAAATAATAACAATAAAAAATGATTAGCTAGATTATCTCTAGTGGCTGGTTTGGTCCTATAAAAGTTTTCCATCGGCTATTAGACTAAATCGGGAAACACTTACGGCGGGCGATCCAGAATCCCAACATTCCTTAATTGCGAGTCTCATTTGGAGGAAAAATTTCTACAAACGCGCCGTATCTCAGAATTAAACCGTGAATATCTCGGAGATAATTGAACATTCTTACCGCTGCACCATAGCGAGGGACAGTCTTCTTTGAAATCAAGTATTACAATAACATTGTTCTTTGAATGATGATTTTTAAGAATTTCATAATTATATGTGCATCTTTGGGCAAATAGAAGGGTGGAGTTGAAAATATGTGAAATGAAGATTTATTTTTAGTAATCTTAGTATATATATTTTTTTATCCGATTAATTTTAGATTTATTTTTTATCGGTATCAATATAAAATTTAATATTTTAGTACGATATATATCATATCATATCGATACTAAAATTTTAAGATAAATAACATAAAAAATTTATACCATATTAAAAATTATGGTATCCAACCATCTCCATTCGGGGCAAGTTAAGATTGTGCCTGCGTTGTTTTGAGCAGTGAAATGTTCAGGCAATTTACAAAGTAAGGAAGCAAATGAAAAAAGAGGAGGGGAGGCAGCAAAAACAGCAGCAAGTCTCGGAAGGTGAGCTTGGCGTTTTGGACTGCTGTCTTTAACTGTTGCTAATTCCTATCATCATTTATCACCTTGTACCTTTCACTATCTCCACAATGTTCCCTCTCTTTTATTTAAAAAAAAACTAAAAAAAAGATTAAAAATATAAAATAAATATTTTCATAGATAGAGAAGGAAATGAGTCTGAAGGTGGGGACAGAGTACATCTGACGAATGAAAAGGAACAGAACAAAGTTAGCAGATTTTGTTGACCACAACTGAAGATCAAAGATACAGTGTGAGATATACAAAATATATCTTTTATTTTCATTTTGTTTATTTTTTAAAAATAAAATTAACAAAATTAGTATATTAATAATATACGAAGAATGATATTTAAAAAAAATACACAAAATACAGACAAGAATGATGCTTTCATGTGCTTGTTGTGGGGAAGAAGTGAAGGGAAGCTGTGATGAACAAGGAATGAAAAGAAAGTGAGGAAGAAGGAATTGGAATGGAGAATTAGATGCCTCTTCAAGCGTTCCATCACTGGCGATTGTTCTTTCCGTGCGCGCCCTTCTTTTCCTCGCTTTCGTGTTGTTTACTTGGGGAGAAAAATGAAGGAGGGTATAAATAATAATTTAAATGACTCTATTACCCTTGGACGTTATTTTTTATCTTAATGAGATTTTTTTTGGAGGTTGTGTGAAGATGTAACTGGTCAATTATTGGAGGACAATTCCGATAATTGTGCAAAATATAGGGGTAGTCAGGGAATTTGGAGTTTATTTCAGTTTTTTTAATCTGGAAAAAACAATTTAATAATATAGAATGAAATGAAATGAAATAAAATAATAAATAATAAGGGGCTTGGCTTGTCGGAGACCTTTCTCTCACTTCGTTCTTCGCTTCACTCTCTGAGCGAGGCATCTCCTCATCCTATCACTCTTCGCGGAATCTCTTTCCCACAGTTCGCTCTTTGTGTCTCCCTCGGCGGTGGTGGTGGCGGCGGCGTCGACAAGAGGAGGAGGAAGGTGGTGGTGGAATGGAGAACATAAGCCACCCTCCAATGGAGCAACTCCAGGACTTGGAGTACTGTATCGACTCCAATCCGCCTTGGGGTAAGAGATCTTTCGAAACTGTTGCCCTCTCAATGTGTCCCGCTTCAAGGTCGCATTTTTCTCAAAGATAAAGGCATTTCCTTTTCCTTTTTTCTTCTTTTGGATGCTGGTTTTTAAATGTTGTCGTGGTCTTGATGAATCGAAGAAAATGAACCTGTTTTACTGTTACTTTGTGTTACGAAATGAGATTTTTTCCCCTTGTTGTTACTTTTCGTCCTGGCGCTTGCGATATGGAGAATGAGTTGTAGGGATGAATGCTTTGTTATTGTCCTGTTCATGGTCCTACAGTAGAGGGGATAGAAAGGTGTTAACTTGATGACGATTTGAATTTGAGTAATTTCATCCCTAAACAGTAAAGATGTGATTTTTTTTTTTATCGTCTTGTGTGATCTTTGGTCGGTTGCCTGCCTGATGTCCGATATTTTTGTCTGTTCTCAGTGTCGGTCTCTCAAGTGGCACCTTTGTTGGTGATAAGATTACGCACTAGTTCCGCTTTTATTTGACCTAGATTTAAAACTTAAGCAAGTCTCAAAATTTTTAATTCCCGCTTTTTTCTTGGCCTCACATGGCAAAAGAACAAGCTTGTCCTTTTTTGGGACGTGGTTACAGCTATAGAATTCCATCAGTTGTTTGTAACCAGGCATTAGAAAATGAACAGTCACAGTTAACAAGTTTTACCTATTTAGGATGCAAATATTTTAGTTTTTAACTTGATCTATTTTGCTTCGTTATCGAGAATTATATGATCCATTCATACAGATTTATCCAAGAAACTTAGCCATTACAAAATCATTTTTGAAGCATTAGCAAAGATATTCTCTTCATTGTTGAATCCTGCTACTGGAAACTGATTGGGAATAACTCTGCTTATGGAACCACTGAAACACAGTCTATCAGCTTTATAATAGGAGTTGTTTTTGAGATCTTTGAGTATTTTCTTTATGAATGATCGACTCATTTGACCCCATTTTCTCGATGTTTAACTATTACCCTCCTGTCTTCAAGAGTGAATTGCAATTCTAGGACTGTTAACTGTGGGGCAATAGGAATGCATATGTTGTCTTGCAATGCCGTGACCCCAAAATCTCAGTTCTTCTAAATTTGACTATTGTCGCTGCAATATGCCATCTGTTTAATTCTGAGACGTTAAGTCTCTCTTCTTCTGTCTCCCGTTGGATCATCGTAACAATTCACCAATCTGCATATTATCATATTTCCTCTGAGAATTTATGATTTTAGAAATGAAACTGTGTTCAAAAAGATAATTTCCACAGGTGAGAAGTTATCATAAAGTGATCATTATGTTGTCTTTTTTAATAAGATATTGGATTGGTATTTGTAAAGAGCACTGATTTAGAAAAGTTTGATTAGGAAGATAATATGACTGTAGGAAGGTTAGAATAAACTAGCAACAGATGGAATTTGCTTCTTTTCATAGTGATGAATGGTTCAATTTATGCTTTATTACATAAGTTACTCCTTCAGTTTAAAAATTTTTTTAGGGTATATCTAATTTGTAGATTATCGGCAGATTCTTGCTCTAGCCTGAAGACTGAAGCTGGTGTCACTGTTGACAATCTTGTAAAAAATTTGTGCAAACACCCAATCCCATTTTTGTTGGAGCAACAGCATTAAAAGTAGTAGATGTTCTTCACATGTTTTCATGATTTTGACAACTTTCAATCATCATCATGGGGATTCGAACAAATAGAATTCAAGCCTTAACTTAAATTTTACTGATATTGGATATTTCTTTGATTATTGTCATGGTAGGGTGACTGGTAACCATAATGCATCAAGGACTAATAACAATACTAAGTATAAACACTCTTTAAAAGACCTTAATCTGGTAATTTGTTCGATTACAATCATGTCTCTGTGCATCAATATTTCTTCAATTACGTGTGAGTGGCTACTGTTGCACACCTAGATTTGGTCTATTCTCTCTGTCTAAACTTTTATGTCAACTGGTACGGTTGTGGTGTTTCTTGTTCCTTTTTGCCAGCCATTCCTTATTCTATTCTCTGGTTTCTCTTGGGTGTTTAAGGTCAGGCAAAGTTTGTTATTCTGTCACTCATATGTCAGATTCAGTATTCTTATCGTTCTCAAGTTTTGAAGAGAATACAAGGACTTTTCTGTTTTGGCTACTTCAAAAACTTACAAGTTTTTAAAACTTATGAAATTTAAACTTCTTCCTAATCCAAAACTTCCAATTTAAACTTTCTAATTAACCTAATTTATGTCAAATCATGAATTTTAATTTTGTTAGATAGTGTGTGTGCTAGAGGATGCACTTTAGATTGTAGTTTATTTTCACATGGGCATTAGTGATTATTCAAGTTCTATTTATGGATGAAATTGCTGTCTTTTTGATCGATAGTATTGCTCCTTTAGTTTCTACTGGTCTCCTATTAAAAATTTGCCTCTTATCTGTACATATGTAATATCTACCGATTAATTTCTGTAGATTAATCACTGGCAATTTCCCTGCTTGTGTTCATATACCATCAAGCAAACATGAAGTCATATTTAACCTTAAGTTTTCTTGCGAGTCATAAACATGAAGCCTATTGTTCTTTGAAATTACCATGCTGTACTATCTTTGTTTGCACTATTGTTTACCTCTACTTGTGTTATTCATATTCACAATATAAATTGTAGTCACTGTAGTTTTCATGAGAATTACAGCCAAAATTTGCCATCGTTCACTTCCATTATAATGCATATTCTTTATAGACGGCTTAATTTTCAATCTTTTCTGCAGTTGAGACCATTTTGTTGGCCTTCCAGAACTACATTCTAATGTTGGGCACCAGTGTGATGATTCCTTCATCGCTTGTTCCACTAATGGGCGGGAATGATGTAAGTTAAAGTGGTTTCAGCTGATCAGTGCTTGTTACTGTAATGGTTATGCACATCCATTAATGCTTTTTTGCTGGCATTGTTCTCCTTTATTGTCCAACATAGGCTGAAAAGGTTCGAGTCATACAAACATTATTGTTTGTATCGGGTATCAACACGCTTTTGCAAGCATTGTTTGGGACACGTCTGCCTACTATTGTTGGTGGTTCTTTTGCGTATGTGATACCCATCCTTTACATCATAAGGGACTCATCTTTGCAGAGAATCCCAGACTCACATGAGGTGAGTTTATTTTTCTCTTTAGGCGGCCACTTTCTTCTTCGCCCTCTTTCACAAAAACCGTCCAATTAAACATCAATGTAACATTTGCAGAGGTTTTTGCAAACCATGCGAGCTATTCAAGGAGCTCTAATCATCGCCTCCAGTTTGCAAATAATTCTTGGTTATAGTCAGGTTTGGGGGATTTTTTCGAGGTAATCTTTCTAAACGATCACCGAATAACATCCTTTTACAATTGTTAATACTTAATTAAATTTGTCTCTTCTGTACAGGTTTTTCAGTCCTCTAGGAATGGCGCCTGTAATTGGTTTGGTTGGCTTGGGGCTTTTCGAACGAGGTTTCCCTGCTGTATGTTCTTTCATGCTAATTCTTCTTAACACTTGAAAATCAAGATGGAAAAAAACACAATACCTCAAATAATTTGTTTGTCTTTAGGTAGGAAACTGTGTGGAAATAGGCATACCGATGCTTTTGTTACTCATTGGCCTATCGCAGGTTGTTCCTTTTGCGCAGACATTGAAGCTGTCTTTTTTGCTCTATATCTTCTGTTATAACGACACAATTTTATAATATGCAGTACTTAAAGCACTATAGGCCATTCAGAGACATTCCCGTTTTTGAACGCTTTCCGATTCTCATTTGTGTCGGCATCATTTGGATATACTCTCTCATTTTAACAGCGGGCGGTGCATATAACCATCGACCTCTTAAAACCCAACTCAGCTGCCGTACTGATCGGGCGAATCTGATATCGTCAGCTCCTTGGTAAAGTTTTCTAATTGCACACTTCACATGGGTTCTAAATTTTAATCAATCGATACTTCCAGGTTCAGGTTCCCATATCCTTTGCAATGGGGTGCACCAACTTTCAATGCTGGACATTCTGTTGCCATGATGGCCGCTGTATTGGTTTCTCTTGTAGAGGTAGTGATCGAATGCATTATCGGTATTTCTTTTTGTTTTAAAGGTTTTAACTTTCTTTTGCCTGAAAATGCAGTCGACTGGTGCATATAAAGCAGCATCGAGGTTGGCGATTGCAACTCCTCCTCCTGCCTATGTATTGAGCCGAGGCATTGGTTGGCAGGTCTTAATTTATTTTGTCTACTTCGATGACTTTGTTTTTAACTTCTGCTCATCTCTTAGTCTTAGCATTCATTCTTCACAACAGGGGATAGGTGTACTGCTGGACGGTTTGTTTGGAACGGGGACAGGCTCGACCGTTTCTGTGTAAGATTTTCCTTTTAATAGTAAAATTTCCATTTGATCACAAACATGCCTTGGATATTATATATTGTGTGATCTAGAGGTTATGAGTTTGAGTTGTAGGATAAGACAATGTACAATAAACCTAATACGGTCTGACTCTTACTCGGGACCCGTATTAACGGGAGCTTCGTGAACTGGGGGCTACCCTAGTCAAAATAATAGCGTTCATTATATATTCATCAGAAAAGCGATATATGTACATTTTGCGAATATGCATCATTCGGTCTAAAATGATTATTTGGTAATGATGACGACCTTACATGGAGTGAAATTGCAGGGAGAATGTTGGGCTTCTCGGTCTCACTAGAGTTGGTAGTCGTAGGGTCGTTCAGATATCAGCTGGATTCATGATATTCTTTTCCACCTTAGGTATGAGTTCCTGTGCTTGCTACGGAATTAAAAACGATCCGTTGATATGATCGTCCATTGATTCAGGGAAATTCGGAGCTGTGTTTGCATCAATTCCATTTCCTATATTTGCAGCGATATACTGTGTCCTCTTTGGCCTTGTCGGTATGACTTTGATTTCTGGAAACTTTTAGTTCATTTTGTCAACGTTTCTAATTTGTTTTGGTTTTGGTATTTTTCTGTAGCTTCTGTTGGAATGTCTTTCCTTCAGTTCACGAATATGAACTCCATGAGAAACCTCATCATCACCGGTCTCTCACTGTTCCTCGGAATATCTGTTCCACAGTATTTCAACGATACCCTGGTTTCTTCGGGTCATGCTCCTGTAAATACGCATGCCGGATGGGTTAGTAATATCCCCAAGCATTTTGAAAGTACTAGAAAAATTATCAAGTAAAATTCTAAATGAATGAACAAACTACTTTTGGCTTTCTACAATTTGCTAGGAAGTCTCATAATCAACTAATTCACATCTTGACTAGGCACCTCAAAACATTGCAAAAAGATAGTTTGTCGATTGTTTATCGAGTATTGTTGCACTTTTCTTCGTATATATGAATTTCGATAAACACTCATTCATCAACTTGCCGATGAGTATGTAAAAAAAAACCCACATGATTGTCTTTCGAAGTATTCGCAACTGATTACTTCAGCATTTTGAATGTGATTTTCATACTGTTAATGTTAACAATGCATTTCTCGTAGTCACAGTTTTTTGCATCATCCCCAAACTTCATGAACCGTAGGGACTATAACAAGCAATCAGTGATCATATCGTTGGACACCGGCGAATAGTGCCATTCTTGGTTATGATTTCTGTCAAACGATTGTGTTAGCTCAATAGTTTCAGTTACTAAATGTTCATCATCTGTGTCTATTTGCAGTTCAATGGATTCTTGAATACTATATTTCTGTCGCCTCCTGCTGTCGGGTTGATCGTCGGTGTTTTTCTCGATAACACATTGGAAGTTGAGAAGTCCAAGAAGGACCGAGGCATGCCGTGGTGGGTGAAGTTCAGAACATTCAGAGGCGACAACCGCAACGAGGAGTTCTATACCCTTCCTTTCAATCTCAACAGATTCTTTCCGCCAACCTAGCAAAAGGCTCAGCTTCTTTGAAAGCACCGAGCTGCTTCATTTTGATTAGTGGTGCGTGCCGGCATATTCTTCATCAATCTCGGCAGTCGATGATCCTGCAATTTTGAATTAACAAGGCTTGAGCCGATATCTAACCTCGATACATTGGCTTCGATCGATTTTAGTTGGCACCTTGCTGCTGCTCCTTTGATGTCGCTTATGCTGGTAGCTTCTGTTGTATTTTGTTTTATGTTTCCTTTCGTTAGGAAACTGGTTCATCTTCTTGTAGTTCCTCAGTTCAATAATCAACACTATTCGATGCATCTATTTATCGCCGATTCCTCAAATTGTACCGTATGCTTATGCGTCGATTTCGCTAGCTACAAATCTCTTGAGATGGTGTTTTTCGGTATTGGTTGTAGGTTTCTTAGTCATTGATTGACATTGCCATTGCTTTGGATTCTTCTTCTTAGATGGCTTTGTAACAAAGTGTCCTGGCTATTTGTTGTTGTGTTTTAAAAATTGTAAATATAACACAAATTGACCAAATGTTTTACTTAAAATTGCCGGAAAAAGATATTCATCAATCAATGTGATGTTGCATTCAAAGAACAACACCAAATTTTAAGATTTATAAAGTACTATAAGAGTGTTGTTCTTTGAAATCTAGATTTTTTTAATAAAGATTTTTTTTTTTTAAATTTACATGTAATGTTGCTTTTGTAAATTTAGATTTTATAAAGCTGAAATTTAATTTAAGAAAAAGTATATAATTTCTATACGATGTCTTAGAAATTAGAAATGTAGGATAAAATTATACACATTTGACTTTTCTTTTACAAAAACAAGTCTCATAAAAGTTTGAATTCCATGACTTTTCATAAAAGTTTAATATAAAATTCATGTATTAAAATTTTCTAGTATTTATATTTAAATTCGATTTGGAAGAAACTACCAAACACACAAAACAGAAAAAGTAATTAAAAAAATAAAATATAAATAATAAAGAAACAAGGAAAAGCTGCACAAGGAAAAAATGGCCTCTTCTGAAGATATCAAAGTCCTTGTGCTTTGGGTCATCACTGTAGTTTACCAGAGCTGAAAACGCCCCAAACTTTTCCTGTTCCAATAAACAAATTTTCAATCATAAAATAAATTAACACAATAAATTTCATAAAGGCTCAAATCTAGATAAAGTTGAGAAAAAATAGCCCTCACTGTACTGATCAATTATAATTTTTCAATTTATCTCCTTACCTATTATCGTAGGTTCAATCGTATATAACTGCTGCGGTGGCCGATTCCAACTTTAAATGCTACCATGGCCACTGGCAGATCGGATCCTCTGGTCCAAGAATTCCTGGACCATTCTTGGTTCAAAGATTCCGGACCATTGGATGACCTGTCTCTCGGATCCAATGATCCATATCAGTACTCATCATACCACCAATCAGATTCTCTGAATGGTTGCCCAGCGAAGCTCCTTATTCCAAGAATTTACTGCAAATTTAGCCAGATTTCGTATTGTGCTTTTGAAATATTAGTTTCTGATAATATGAAAGGAACGAAATCAATCGGCTGCTGAAGTTTCGGGAGTTGACTTTTCTCTCTGAACATATTTGAAAACATGACTGTAGATTGAAAGGTCAAGCAAACGTTCTACTTTGAATTCAGAAACTGACAAGACAACTTAATGCAATCAATGCAAAAAGGAATCCCTTGTGAAAATTTGTTTTTTTTTCCTACATGAAAGAAACAGAGAAATCTTAGAACATTCATAAAGCTTTTTGATCTCAATTCCTTCGAAAATTTTTCCCTTTTTGATTTCATTTTTTTTCTTCTACTATTCAGTTCCAAACTCCCCAGACACTTTCCCCAATGTAACTCATGAGCTTCCTCACTGAGCTCTGGCTCTCATGGCTGTTCTTCTCATCAACTTCATTATCTTCTTCTTCTTCCTCTTCCTCTTCTTCTTTATCGTCATCAACGTTATCGTTATCATGGAAGTCAGTTCCATTGTCGATGCCCAATCGCTCTCCGGCGACCGAGCCCTCCACGGCCGCCAAGTCGCCGCCTTTCCGCGCTCTCTGCCTCCGCCGCCGCCCGGCGAGGTCGCGCTCCGCGCTCTCCACGCTCTCCTCCACCGCGTCAATGATGAGGTGGATGGCGTGCCGGTTGGGCGACGCGTCCCACCGCGCCCAGAAGCTCGTGTAACACCCGAAGCAGCCGCAACCCAGCTCCGGGGCGTGCGCCCGCCGGCGCCGTTGCTCCGGCCACCACCTCCCGCCGCCGGAGAGCAAGTAGGCCAGGACCTCCTGCTCCTCCGCAGTCAGCGTCGCCACCAGGGCTAGCACGGCCGCGGGGAGCGTGGCCAGGTGGCCTTTGGGAGTCAGGGACGGGTGCACCTTCCGGCCTTTTGCGCTTCCTAGCTTCTTCATCGGTCACCGGCGGACGGACCCAAAAAAAAGGAGGGATTTTTACGGAAGGAGAAGAAAAAAAGGAGGGATTTTTATGGAAGGAGAAGGGAAAGGTGGCTGTTTTGAAGAGCTAGAGCCTAGAAGATTAGCCTGGTATTTGGTGAAGGAGAAGAGGAGAGAAAGCAGGGAACTTTTCAGTTCACATGCATAGATTGCATTAAAAATGTTGTAGTTTGAACTTTTTATTTTTTTTTAAAATTTCCTTTTATTATTTTTATTTTATTTAAAAAATTAGGGAAATTTGTGATCCCAAGACTAGGAACTAGGGTTTGTGTAAAGGAAATTTGTTTCAAAAGTGCACTTAGGTTTGAAATTTTGTTTTTCAAATTTTTACCTCACATTTCTCACATTTTACTTTCACTTTAACGTGTGAGCATTGCTTTCCTTTTTGCCTCACCATTTCTAATTTTAATATGTTTATTATATTTCTTTAATTTTGCTTTATTTGAATAAGTTATAGAATCTATTAAAATTTTATTATTTAGCAAAAAAAAAAAAAATCTAATATACATATACACAAAATTATTTGCTTTACTAGTATTTTAATATTTTTTTTTTAAAATAATGTAAATTTTAGATATCCTCTTATTCTCCTAAAAGAAGATTAATCATGATTGGATTCTTAACTATAACACATTTATCAAGATTTTTTCTTTAAATGGAGTGTGTAACCATAGAATAATGGGCTTCTAGTCCGTTCAACAAACACTTTCCAATTTACTCTTTTTCCGTGTGACTAAACCGACCATCCGAGATTCGATGTTATCTGGTTCTTCAACCCAACTACAACTGCAATGTAGCCCTTTGAAGACACATTACTCTTCACATTTTATCAATATATTCGTCCATAGAATGTCATCAATCTTCATATCTAGAGGTACCCGTGCAACTTCATGTTCCAAGAACTAATTAGTCTCAATTTGAGAAGGGAAAAAAAGTTATAGACAAATTACACAACTTTATAAAGGATTTCGTCCACTAGACATTGTTTTGCTTCGATGTAAATTACAAAAGAATGATAGCATACAATACTTGAACAAAGGGAAAACATGAATATTTCTTCTTGAACAGAACTAGCCGATATCGTATCAAATATGCTTACTAGCTTTGACAAAGAATTGAGTTTCAACATTATACCATCAATCACTTAATAAGGTGGATAGTAAGCACCAGGGTAAGATCCTGCAAAAAGATTTTTGAATGTGTAAAATTTTGCTCATGCATATTTCGAACTTCAACACTAGTTCAGAAGATGATCTTGCTTTTTGAAACTCACCTGGTGGGTAATAAGGTTGTGCTGCTGGAGGAGGGTACTGCAGCAAGCTGGGTTGCGTCGGATAAGGAAGAGGATAAGCCTGTGTCGCGTAGACTTGAGAAGGAGGCGGATAGCTGGAAGTTGGAAATGGATACGAGGCATACACGCTGACTGCAGGATAAGCTCCCGGTGCATATGGAGCATAGGCAGGGACATATGCCGGTGGTGGTGCTCCAGGCGAGTATGGTGGGGCAGATGGAGAGGTTGGTGCAGAGCTTTGCTGCTTACAAACAATTCAAGATGGAATTTACTAGCGATCTCTAGTTGGTTGAATATCATAGTGAATCGAACTTACGAATGTAGTTTGAAAGTGCATGATCACCTTCACCTCTCCAGCAAACCTTCAAAACAAATTCAGGCAAGCTTCAGCTCATATTAAACAGAAGAAAATTGTAATTAGGTTGTAGAGAGTAGGATGGGCATCTGATTAGGTCTTACTTCAAATGTTTGGTCTGTAGGGGCCAAGAATTGTCATCATAACCATGGGAGAGGACCTTGTGCAATTGAATCCTACGAAGAAGATGGATCAAGGTCAATCCTTCTGAGTCTTAATTCAATAGCCAATGCATACCCAGAATATGGAGATTCAAAAAATTCGCTATGTAGATGGAATGGAACTAGTTTTATCATTCTAGCAGTTGAAACCTTAGACGGAGTAACATGGAGCAATTCGATCCCGAGAAGATGGATCAAGGTCAATCTTTCAGCATCCTAATTCAATAGCCAAATGCTTATCCAGGATTAGGAGATTCAAGAAAATTCGCTATATAGAAGAAAACGAATTAATTTTATCATTCTAGCAGTTGAAACCCTAGATGGAGTAACATGGAGCAATTGAATCCTGAGAAGAAGATGGATCAAGTCAAATCCTTCGGCATCCTAATTCAACAGCCAAATGCATATTTATAATTAGGAGATTCAAGAAAATTCACTATATAGAAGAAAAGGAACTAGTTTGATTAAGGTCAATCCTTCTGAGTCTTAATTCAATTGCTAAATGCATATCCAGAATATGAAGATTCCAAAAAATTCGCTATGTAGAAGAAAAGGACCTAGTTTTATCATTCTAACAGTTGAAATCCTAGACGGAGTAACATGGAGCAATTGAATCCAGAGAAGAAGATGGATCAAGGTTAATCCCCTTCAGAACACCAACCAATTCAATAGCCAAGTGCATATCCAGAATATGGAGAATTCTCTGTATAGAAAAGGAACCAGTTTTATCATTTTAGCAGTTGAAACCCTAGAAAGAGTAACATGGAGCAATTGAATCCTAAGAAGAAGATGGATGATCAAGTTCAATCCTTCGGCATCCTAATTCAATAGTCAAATTCATAGAAGACAAGGAAGTAGCTTGATCATTCTAGAAATTGAAACCCAAGGAGTCTGAAGAATCAAGACAAGGAGGTGAACCTGCCGTTGCCGATGAAATCGTCGGCGGTGAAGGTGTTGCTGTTCCAGACCGTGACATTCAACTCCCGCAAGCCTTCGATGAGAGGAATCTGAAACTTCTCATGGAAGTTGGGGTTTCTTCCGCCATCTACGATCCCAAAAGTGCGCATTTTAAAATCAAAATCCCCTCATGTTGGACCGATAAGGCGACAAAGCGCGACCTTGCAAACCCTAAAAGAAAATTCAAGGCAATCGAAGGCACGCGAGGAGGGAGAAAAGGGGACCAACCTGTGCAGGTGCGAGTGCGGAACTTGGAATTGGCGTATTCGAGACAAACGTAGGGATCCTGCCGCGAGAACAGCTCGGTGTCCCTCAATTTGCTGCATCCGACCACTGCTCCCCGAACAAAAGGCGATCAAAAGTGAGGTTAATCGATCGTGAGGAGGGAGGAAAAAATGGAATTTGTGGCGTCACCTGTGACCTCGAGGATCTGGCCTTGGATTCCGGGAAACGACGACATGAAGATCGAAGACGAGGAATTTGGAGAGGAAAACGACGAACGGAGTCGAGGAAAAGATCGGTTAATTTGCGTTGAAGAACGTTAAAAAAAAGGGTCAAAATTAAGTCAAACCTCTTTTCCGTTGAAATAGTAAAACTAAATCTGGTCAACAACTTTTACATGTTCGTAGAAAATTAAAAAGGGTGTGCTGTTTTTTTTTTAAAACAATTATCAAAATAACTTCTTATCTAGAATTTAATATTCAAAATATTTTTATATTTCATCTTGAAATAACTTAAATTAAATTTATTTTAAAGTGATGTATTTTTTAGTCAAAATTAATTATGCACGGAATCTTATTTTTGAGTTTTTTTTTAAAAAAAAAGTATGCACTTTTAGCTATATAGATAATTAAGGAATGTCTTTTTTTGTTTTCTTTTTTTATGCTAAATTTGTCGATTTATAAATTTTATCAAATCTAGAAGTTGAAAACAGAATTTATTTTATTTGTATTGGTGCATTATTCTTGACTTAATTTAATGATTGTGTTTTTTTAATGGTTTGCTAGATTTTTAAAAATATATTAATTGTGTTATATTGAATAGAAACTATATTAGTTGTATTAGATTTAGAAGAAGAAAAAAACTCACAATAAATTTAGTGTGTAATTTGTTTTTTTAATAAATAATTTAGATATTCAAATTTTACCCTATCAATTCGGGAGGTAGATGACCTTGTTCAAAAATTCAAATCACAATTTATCACATTCAGAATCGAACATTATCAATTCGGAAGGTAGACAACAATTTATGCACATTCAACATCCAAAGTTACTCTTGCCCATCGTCTTCATCTTATAACCCTAACTCCCATCTTGCCCAAACTCTCATTGTCATCAACACTTGACAACAACTTCATCTTGCCCAAACTCTCATTGTCATCAACACTTGACAACAACTTCTAGGTCTTTGCCAACGACTACACCAAACCACCACTCCGAACCTTGGCCGACGCCTACACCTAAGCGAAGAGGAGCCATGTCTATCGATAGCGACTAAAGCTCGCTCCACTCTATCGACTCTTCACTAGAATAAACACAAAAGAGCACCTTAAAATTAAAATTCTTTTCCCTCCAAATTCTTCAGTTGCCCGAAAGGATCACAGAATCACCTACATAAAGATGCTAGTCAAAGAAAGGTTCTACTGATGCAAAGATAACAAATATCACTCAGAAAAACACAAGGGATATAAATCGAAGCAGCGAATGAATGGCTTGTTCTGAATGTCTAGTTGTCTACCGGTAGCGATACGTTTACCATAAAACACGCAAATAAGGATATCAAGTTTAAGCGAGTGACTAAATCCACCTTGATGCTAAACCCTCAGCCTAAATGGAACCCGGAGGACTTGTACAGGTAAAAACAGCAAGGTGGTTCACTTCCTCTTCTTGGTAGGTGGTTGGGGTAGCTCTTCATCCTCGTCATCGTCATCCTCTTCTACATCTTCATCCTCATCCTCACCGTCAGAATCATCGTCGTCGTCGTCATCATCTTCCTCTTCACTTCCTCCACCATTAGCCTCAGGGTCGTCATCCTCTTCACCGTCTTCTTTATCATTTTCTTCTCCAGACACATCATCATCGCCTCCGTCATCTTCTGAACCATCTCCATCTTCGTCGTTGTCATCATCATCGTCGTCATCTGACTCACCATCATCCTTGTTCTCTGGGACATCATTGTGTTTGCTTCTTCGTAGCATTCTTCAAGAAAGAACACAGAGTAAGCACAATTATAACTAAGCCGACTAAAGGTCAGGAGAACTTACTCATAAATCACTTTCGACTCTTCACCAGAGAGGGCAGCATTACTTGAAGATTCTGCCTGAAGCACAGTTCAGAAAAGTCCATGTTATAGAGGAAACATGGGAGGCAAATCAGCCAAACACATTTTATGGAGGAAAAAGTGAACGATCGATCAGGGTATTGGGAAAAAGTTCATCACTAGGAAGACGAAGTCGAACAAACAATATGTATCATTGTCGGGCAAGGTTACAAGCATTACCAATTGTGATGGGAAAAACCTGAATTGTAAACCATGTGAGTTGCAAAGGGTAAAATAAACTCTATTGGTAATATGCATCAGATTGAAAACAAACCACACGACTCAACCCTATTCGATGAGCATCATGGTCATTCAAAATCCTCTTTAAAATACACACACACACACACACACACACACGAATCAACCACCTTCATGTTAGAATTCAGGAAATCTTTAGGCCGTCACAGTCTAATTTAAGAGATCTTACCAAAAAATCTTATACATAAACCTCCATCCTGCATGAACTGTAGCTGCATTGTTGCACTACAAAAATCTAGGATTCTTTAAATGAATTTTTACCCCAAAACAGGAACCAACTACAAGCATCTACACGTTAGTGTAATTTTTATTTATCAATTGGAGACAGCGATCAGTAACAAGTTGGCGATAATATCAAGAAAAAAAAACTAGAAGCAAGGTAGGAAACAAAAATGAATAAATGCTACTGTAGTTACAAATAAAGTAATTGGAGTCAAGCACCTAGCCTTTCCTTCAAACTAAGACTCTAGATTGTCAAGAACAGGTACCTACAAAACTTTTGAAGAGAACACCAATCTACTTGGATATAACCAAAGTTGTAATGACTAAGTCAACCACAAATAAGCACGACTGCACTTGAAAGGACTGCAAAATCTAGTGATCTACTCAATTAAGCAAGGCTCTAGATCGACATGACAAATGCACACGTAGCTAAAAATCTCACTACTTATGCAACCTGACCACAAGTAAAGGCACAATATCCACTTCTACAATCACAAAATTCACAACTTTAATGCTAGTAACACAGAGAAAAGAGAGCCCTTACTGCGAGTAGAAGCCAAAGGAGAAACCTTTCGGTCACCAGCACAGACTCCGCCACCAGCAATTTCGCCATCGAGTAGAAAGCAGCAGCTCCATCACTCTTGCTTTGACACAGCGCCTCCATACCTAGAAACGAAGCGTTGCAATCCATAAGAAGCAGCAACAAAGGCCGTAGCAAAATACCATCTCAAAGCCGGACACACGGAAGAATCAAGAGAGGACAAACCTACGAGAGTCGAAGAGGAGAGGAAGAATGGGAAGGAGAGCACTTCAGAGTTCAGATCGAAGCAATAGTGCGAGATCTCCCGTTTGCCCTCTCTGGCGAGACTTGGGGATTTGATTAGGGTTTTGAGGGATTGAGTTCTGCGTTGATCCTATCCAAGAAGTCGTATGCGTCGCACAGATTTGAAAATTAATCCTACGGTATTTCAAGTAGCGCACACATAGAATGGAGGATTGTAACGACGAATATTAGACGGGAGCTTGGATAGGATCGTTAACGAGTTTAGGGTTATCGGGCCGTGGTCGTGGATTTGTAGAGTTACAGCTGGCGCCGCTTACCAAATGCCAAATGAGTTGAGAGAAGTCAAACCAATCCGAATCTAACGAGGATTCTCGGAGAATCTACAATTAATTTTATAAAATTTACGAATTTTTAATAATAATTTTGTCAAATAAAATTATACAAACTGAACTATATGATTGATTATCCTGTGTCAAACTTATTTGATAAGATTTTTTTTCTACGAGTATTCAAGTTTGAATTGAGTTTGTTTTTGTTAGATGCTCTCAATTTGAAAATTTTAAGATTATTTAAAATTTTTATAATTTTAAGATTATTTAATTTATTATTGAACTTAATAATGGAAGTGCATTTTAAGAATTTATTGATAAATCTAATTTATAAATTTTATTCGTAAATATAATTCATAAACATTATTTATCAATAATTCATAATTTTTATTTATAAATATTAATAAATTAAATTATTTATTTAATTGATGTAGAGAACAAATCGTATACAAATTTTTATCAAATCAAACATCAAATTTAACATTTTGATTCATTTACCTCCTTTGAAAAGTTTTTAAGTAACGAATTAAATTAATTATATCAAAAATTGAATTCAATTTTTATAATGGAATGATTTAGTAAATAATAGAATTAAATTAAAATATTTAATTTAAAATTTATCAAAATTAAATTAAATTCTTATATTTTTATTATTTTATTTTCCATTAATAAAATTTAATATGTAAATAGAGAGTTATTTAATAATTTTAACCTTTTAAATAAATTTTCTTTACAAATCAGATTTAACGATGTTCGATTTATTTTAAAAATTTTGAATGGAATTAAATTTAAATTCCTTATCAATTTTTTTTACTGAAAAGTCATTGTAAATTTTAATTTATAAAAGAATTCAATACTATCCCTTTCTAAATATGCTTTTAGCTAATTGAAGGCAAAAGGTCAGTCTTTAGCGAGATAAAATTCTCTCTCCCATAAAATCCCTTGTTATCACGTCCCACTCGTCATTTCATCTTACCACCGGTGGAGACCGTCGGTCCGATCAGAACTATACCATGAGGGGAAGGTGAATCCAGAGAGATCGTCGCCGGTGCGATCGATACTTAAATCCGCCCGGATCTGAGCAGATTTTTCTCCACCGTCGATCTGAGCTCCTACTCAAATTCGGGCGGATTTAGGTGTCAAACACGCCGGCGGTGATCCCTCTGGGTTCATCTTCCCCTCAGAGTATAGTTCTGATTTGGGCCGATGACCGGAGGCAACCGGCGGTGGACTAGAATGACGAATGGAACACGGGGACATGAAATTTTATGGGATAGATAATTAGAATGAACCTATTTACCTTAAAGAACCAATAAAACAGAATAAATTAAATGGGAGTTAATATAAATTTTTCTGTTTACTTTGAGTGTTTACTTTGAGCGAATCAATTAGGGCCGAATTTTTTTATCCAAAATTGAACGGAAGGGCCATGAACCATGCAATCCATCCCCGCCCACGCTCGCGGCGGCGGCGCCTGTGTGTCCACCGTCGATCTCCCCCAACTCGCCGCTTCCGGACGCCACCACAAGGCCCTCGCCCTTCTCCGCCACACCCTTCTCTTCTACCCTCAACTGCCCATCCCTATTTCCTCCCTCCTCCCCTCCGCCCTTCTCGCCGCCGCCGCCCTCTCCCTTCCCGCCGCTGCCTTCCACCTCCACGCCATCTCCCTCAAGTCCGGGCTCCTTCCATCCGACGCCTATGTCCTCACCACCGTC